>JBBPBR010001898.1:40821-59333 GCA_037974775.1 Cicer pinnatifidum | reverse complement strand
GTCATTTTCGTCCTCCCTAGTCTTATTCTTGTCCAATTAGGGTTTTAAGCAATCTTGTGCATCCAATATGTGTTTTTGTGTCATTGGATGAACATTTAGGTCATTTTCGTCCTCCCTATGCTTATTCTTGTCCAATTAGGGTTTTTAACCAATCTTGAGCATCCAATAAGTTCATTTGTGTTATTGGATGAACATTTAGGTCATTTTCGTCTTCCCTAGGGTTTTTCTTGTCCAATTAGGGTTTTTAACCAATCTTGTGCATCCAATAGGTGTGTTTGTGTCATTGGATAAACATTTAGGTCATTTTCATCCTCCCTAGTCTTATTCTTGTCCAATTAGGGTTTTTATGTAATTTTGTGCATCCAATAGGTGTGTTTGTGTCATTGGACGAACATTTAGGTCATTTTCGTCCTCCCTAGGCTTATTCTTGTCCAATTAGGGTTTTTAACCAACCTTGTGCATCCAATAAGTTCATTTGTGTCATTGGTTGAACATTTAGGTCATTTTCATCCTCCCTAGGCTTATTCTTGTCGAATTAGGGTTTTTAATCAATCTTGTGCATCCAATAAGTTCATTTGTGTCATTGGATGAACATTTAGGTCATTTTCGTCCTCCCTAGGCTTATTCTTGTCCAATTAGGGTTTTTAACCAATCTTGTGCATCCAATAAGTTCATTTGTGTTATTGGATGAACATTTAGGTCATTTTCGTCTTCCCTAGGGTTTTTCTTGTCCAATTAGGGTTTTTAACCAATCTTGTGCATCCAATAGGTGTGTTTGTGTCATTGGATAAAAATTTAGGTCATTTTCATCCTCCCTAGTCTTATTCTTGTCCAATTAGGGTTTCTATGTAATTTTGTGCATCCAATAGGTGTGTTTGTGTCATTGGACGAACATTTAGGTCATTTTCGTCCTCCCTAGGCTTATTCTTGTCCAATTAGGGTTTTTAACCAACCTTGTGCATCCAATAAGTTCATCTGTGTCATTGGTTGAACATTTAGGTCATTTTCATCCTCCCTAGGCTTATTCTTGTCGAATTAGGGTTTTTAATCAACCTTGTACATCCAATAAGTTCATTTGTGTCATTGGAGGAACATTTAGGTCATTTTCGTCCTCCCTAGTCTTATTCTTGTCCAATTAGGGTTTTTATGCAATCTTGTGCATCCAATAGGTGTGTTTGTGTCATTGGACGAACATTTAGGTCATTTTCGCCCTCCCTAGTCTTATTCTTGTCCAATTAGGGTTTTTAACCAATCTTGTGCATCCAATAAGTTCATTTGTGTCATTGGATGAAAATTTAGGTCATTTTCGTCCTCCCAAGTCTTATTCTTGTCCAATTAGGGTTTTAAGAAATCTTGTGCATCCAATATGTGTGTTTGTGTCATTGGATGAACATTTAGGTCATTTTCGTCCTCCCTAGTCTTATTCTTGTCCAATTAAGGTTTTTATGCAATCTTGTGCATCCAATAGGTGTGTTTGTGTCATTGGATGAACATTTAGGTCATTTTCGTCCTCCCTAGGCTTATTCTTGTCCAATTAGGGTTTTTAACCAATCTTGTGCATCAAATAAGTTCATTTGTGTCATTGGATGAACATTTAGGTCATTTTCGTCCTCCCTAGGATTATTCTTGTCCAATTAGGGGTTTTAACCAATCTTGTGCATCCAATAAGTTCATTTGTGTCATTGGATGAACATTTAGGTCATTTTCGTCCTCCCTAGGCTTATTCTTGTCCAATTAGGGTTTTTATGCAATCTTGTGCATCCAATAGGTGTGTTTGTGTCATTGGACGAACATTTAGGTCATTTTCGTCCTCCCTAGGCTTATTCTTGTCCAATTAGGGTTTTTAACCAATCTTGTGCATCCAATAAGATCATTTGTGTCATTGGATGAACATTTAGGTCATTTTCGTCCTCCCTAGGCTTACTCTTGTCCATTTTGGATTTTTAACCAATCTTGTGCATCGAATAACTTCATTTGTGTCATTGGATGAACATTTAGGTCATTTTCGTCCTCCTTAGTCTTATTCTTGTCCAATTAGGATTTTTATGCAATCTTGTGCATCCAATAGGCGTGTTTGTGTCATTGGAGGAACATTTAGGTCATTTTCGTCCTCCCTAGGCTTGTTCTTGTCCAATTAGGGTTTTTAACCAACCTTGTGCATCCAATAAGTTCATTTGTGTCATTGGTTGAACATTTAGGTCATTTTCGTCCTCCCTAGGCTTATTCTTGTCCAATTAGGGTTTTTAACCAACCTTGTGCATCCAATAAGTTCATTTGTGTCATTGGTGGAACATTTAGGTCATTTACGTCCCCCCCTAGTCTTATTCTTGTCCAATTAGGGATTTTATGCAATCTTGTGCATCCAATAGGTGTGTTTGTGTCATTGGACGAACATTTAGGTCCTTTTCGTCCTCCCTAGGCTTACTCTTGTCCAATTAGGGTTTTTAACCAATCTAGTGCATCCAATAAGTTCATTTGTGTCATTGGATGAACATTTAGGTCATTTTCGTCCTCCCTTGGCTTATCCTTGTCCAATTAGGGTTTTTAACCAATCTTGTGCATCCAATAAGTTCATTTGTGTCATTGGATGAACATTTAGGTCATTTTCGTCCTCCCTAGGCTTATTCTTGTCCAATTAGGGTTTTCAACCAATCTTGTGCATCCAATAAGATCATTTGTGTCATTGGATGAACATTTAGGTCATTTTCGTCCTCCCTAGGCTTATTCTTGTCCAATTAGGGTTTTTAACCAATCTTGTGCATCCAATAAGTTCATTTGTGTCATTGGATGAACATTTAGGTCATTTTCGTCCTCCCTAGTCTTATTCTTGTCCAGTTAGGGTTTTAAGCAATCTTGTGCATCCAATATGTGTGTTTGTGTCATTGGATGAACATTTAGGTCATTTTCGTCCTCCCTAGTCTTATTCTAGTCCAATTAGGGTTTTTATGCAATCTTGTGCATCCAATAGGTGTGTTTGTGTCATTGGACGAATATTTAGGTCATTTTCGCCCTCCCTAGGCTTATTCTTGTCCAATTAGGGTTTTTAACCAATCTTGTGCATCCAATAAGTTCATTTGTGTCATTGGTTGAACATTTAGGTCATTTTCGTCCTCCTTAGGCTTATTCTTGTCCAATTAGGGTTTTTAACCAATCTTGTGCATCCAATAAGTTCATTTGTTTCATTGGATGAACATTTAGGTCATTTTCGTCCTCCCTAGTCTTATTCTTGTCCAATTAGGGTTTTAAGCAATCTTGTGCATCCAATATGTGTTTTTGTGTCATTGGATGAACATTTAGGTCATTTTCGTCCTCCCTATGCTTATTCTTGTCCAATTAGGGTTTTTAACCAATCTTGTGCATCCAATAAGTTCATTTGTGTTATTGGATGAACATTTAGGTCATTTTCGTCTTCCCTAGGGTTTTTCTTGTCCAATTAGGGTTTTTAACCAATCTTGTGCATCCAATAGGTGTGTTTGTGTCATTGGATAAACATTTAGGTCATTTTCATCCTCCCTAGTCTTATTCTTGTCCAATTAGGGTTTTTATGTAATTTTGTGCATCCAATAGGTGTGTTTGTGTCATTGGACGAACATTTAGGTCATTTTCGTCCTCCCTAGGCTTATTCTTGTCCAATTAGGGTTTTTAACCAACCTTGTGCATCCAATAAGTTCATTTGTGTCATTGGTTGAACATTTAGGTCATTTTCATCCTCCCTAGGCTTATTCTTGTCGAATTAGGGTTTTTAATCAATCTTGTGCATCCAATAAGTTCATTTGTGTCATTGGATGAACATTTAGGTCATTTTCGTCCTCCCTAGGCTTATTCTTGTCCAATTAGGGTTTTTAACCAATCTTGTGCATCCAATAAGTTCATTTGTGTCATTGTATGAACATTTAGGTCATTTTTGTCCACCCAAGGCTTATTCTTGTCCAATTAGGGTTTTTAACCAATCTTGTGCATCCAATAAGTTCATTTGTGTCATTGGATGAACATTTAGGTCATTTTCGTCCTCCCTAGGCTTATTCTTGTCCAATTAGGGTTTTTAACCAATCTTGTGCATCCAATAAGTTCATTTGTGTCATTGGATGAACATTTAGGTCATTTTCGTCCTCCCTAGGCTTATTCTTGTCCAATTAGGGTTTTTAACCAATCTTGTGCATCCAATAGGTTCATTTGTTTCATTGGATGAACATTTAAGTCATTTTCGTCCTCCCTAGGATTATTCTTGTCCAATTAGGGTTTTTATGCAATCTTGTGCATCCAATAGGTGTGTTTGTGTCATTGGACGAACATTTAGGTCATTTTCGTCCTCCCTAGGCTTATTCTTGTCCAATTAGGGTTTTTAACCAATCTTGTGCATCCAATAAGTTCATTTGTGTCATTGGATGGACATTTAGGTCATTTTCGTCATCCCTAGTCTTATTCTTGTCCAATTAGGGTTTTTATGCAATCTTGTGCATCCAATAGGTGTGTTTGTGTCATTGGACGAACATTTAGGTCATTTTCGTCCTCCCTAGGCTTATTCTTGTCCAATTAGGGTTTTTAACCAATCTTGTGCATCCAATAAGTTCATTTGTGTCATTGGATGAACATTTAGGTCATTTTCGTCCTCCCTAGTCTTATTCTTGTCCATATAGGGTTTTTATGCAATCTTGTGCATCCAATAGGTGTGTTTGTGTCATTGGACGAACATTTAGGTCATTTTCGTCCTCCCTAGGCTTATTCTTGTCCGATTAGGGTTTTTAACCAATCTTGTGCATTCAATAAGTTCATTTGTGTCATTGGATGAACATTTAGGTCATTTTCGTCCTCCCTAGTCTTATTCTTGTCCAATTAGGGTTTTAAGCAATCTTGTGCATCCAATATGTGGGTTTGTGTCATTGGATGAACGTTTAGGTCATTTTCGTCCTTCCTATGCTTATTCTTGTCCAATTTGGGTTTTTAACCAATCTTGTGCATCCAATAAGTTCATTTGTGTCATTGGATGAACATTTAGGTCATTTTCGTCCTCCCTAGTCTTATTCTTGTCCAATTAGGGTTTTTATGCAATCTTGTGCGTCCAATAGGTGTGTTTGTGTCATTGGAGGAACATTTAGGTCATTTTCGTCCTCCCTAGTCTTATTATTGTCCAATTAGGGTTTTTATGCAATCTTGTGCATCCAATAGGTGTGTTTGTGTCATTGGACGAACATTTAGGTCATTTTCGTCCTCCCTAGGCTTATTCTTGTCCGATTAGGGTTTTTAACCAATCTTGTGCATTCAATAAGTTCATTTGTGTCATTGGATGAACATTTAGGTCATTTTCGTCCTCCCTAGTCTTATTCTTGTCCAATTAGGGTTTTTAACCAATCTTGTGCATCCAATAAGTTCATTTGTGTCATTGGATGAACATTTAGGCCATTTTCGTCCTCCCTAGTCTTATTCTTGTCCAATTAGGGTTTTTAACCAATCTTGTGCATCCAATAAGTTCATTTGTGTCATTGGATGAACATTTAGGTCATTTTCGTCCTCCCTAGGCTTATTCTTGTCCAATTAGGGTTTTTAACCAATCTTGTGCATCCAATAAGTTCATTTGTGTCATTGGATGAACATTTAGGTCATTTTCGTCCTCCCTAGGCTTATTCTTGTCCAATTAGGGTTTTTATGCAATCTTGTGCATCCAATAGGTGTGTTTGTGTCATTGGAGGAACGTTTAGGTCATTTTCGTCCTCCCTAGTCTTATTCTTGTCCAATTAGGGTTTTTATGCAATCTTGTGCATCCAATAGGTGTGTTTGTGTCATTGGACGAACATTTAGGTCATTTTCGTTCTCCCTAGGCTTATTCTTGTCCAATTAGGGTTTTTAGTCAACCTTGTGCATCCAATAAGTTCATTTTTGTCATTGGTTGAACATTTAGGTCATTTTCGTCCTCCCTAGTCTTATTCTTGTCCAATTAGGGTTTTTATGCAATCTTGTGCATCCAATAGGTGTGTTTGTGTCATTGGACGAACATTTAGGTCATTTTCGTCCTCCCTAGGCTTATTCTTGTCCAATTAGGGTTTTTAACCAATCTTGTGCATCCAATAAGTTCATTTGTGTCATTGGAGGAACATTTAGGTCATTTTCGTCCTCCCTAGTCTTATTCTTGTCCAATTAGGGTTTTTATGCAATCTTGTGCATCCAATAGGTGTGTTTGTGTCATTGGACGAACCTTTAGGTCATTTTCGTCCTCCGTAGGCTTATTCTTGTCCAATTAGGGTTTTCAACCAATCTTGTGCATCCAATAAGTTCATTTGTGTCATTGGATGAACATTTAGGTCATTTTCGTCCTCCCTAGGCTTATTCTTGTCCAATTAGGGTTTTTAACCAATCTTGTGCATCCAATAACTTCATTTGTGTCATTGGAGGAACATTTAGGTCATTTTCGTCCTCCCTAGTCTTATTCTTGTCCAATTAGGGTTTTTATGCAATCTTGTGCATCCAATAGGTGTGTTTGTGTCATTGGACAAACATTTAGGTCATTTTCGTCCTCCCTAGGCTTATTCTTGTCCAATTAGTGTTTTTAACCAATCTTGTGCATCCAAAAAGTTCATTTGTGTCATTAGACGAACATTTAGGTCATTTTCGTCCTCCCTAGGCTTATTCTTGTCCAATTAGGGTTTTTAACCAATCATGTGCATCCAATAAGTTTCTTTGTGTCATTGGATGAATATTTAGGTCATTTTCGTCCTCCCTAGTCTTATTCTTGTCCAATTAGGGTTTTTATGTAATTTTGTGCATCCAATAGGTGTGTTTGTGTCATTGGACGAACATTTAGGTCATTTTCGTCCTCCCTAGGCTTATTCTTGTCCAATTAGGGTTTTTAACCAACCTTGTGCATCCAATAAGTTCATTTGTGTCATTGGTTGAACATTTAGGTCATTTTCGTCCTCCCTAGTCTTATTCTTGTCCAATTAGGGTTTTTATGCAATCTTGTGCATCCAATAGGTTTGTTTGTGTCATTGGACGAACATTTAGGTCATTTTCGCCATCCCTAGTCTTATTCTTGTCCAATTAGGGTTTTTAACCAATCTTGTGCATCCAATAAGTTCATTTGTGTCATTGGATGAAAATTTAGGTCATTTTCGTCCTCCCAAGTCTTATTCTTGTCCAATTAGGGTTTTAAGCAATATTGTGCATCCAATATGTGTGTTTGTGTCATTGGATGAACATTTAGGTCATTTTCGTCCTCCCTAGTCTTATTCTTGTCCAATTAAGGTTTTTATGCAATCTTGTGCATCCAATAGGTGTGTTTGTGTCATTGGATGAACATTTAGGTCATTTTCGTCCTCCCTAGGCTTATCCTTGTCCAATTAGGGTTTTTAACCAATCTTGTGCATCCAATAAGTTCATTTGTGTCATTGGAGGAACATTTAGGTCATTTTCGTCCTCCCTAGTCTTATTCTTGTCCAATTAGGGTTTTTATGCAATCTTGTGCATCCAATAGGTGTGTTTGTGTCATTGGACGAACCTTTAGGTTATTTTTGTCCTCCCTAGGCTTATTCTTGTCCAATTAGGGATTTTAACCAATCTTATGCATCCAATAAGTTCATTTGTGTCATTGGATGAACATTTAGGTCATTTTCGTCCTCCCTAGGCTTATTCTTGTCCAATTAGGGTTTTTAACCAATCTTGTGCATCCAATAAGTTCATTTGTTTCATTGGATGAACATTTAGGTCATTTTCGTCCTCCCTATGCTTATTTTTGTCCAATTAGGGTTTTTAACCAATCTTGTGCATCCAATAAGTTCATTTGTGTCATTGGATGAACATTTAGGTCATTTTCGTCTTCCCTAGGGTTTTTCTTGTCCAATTAGGGTTTTTAACCAATCTTGTGCATCCAATAGGTGTGTTTGTGTCATCGGATAAACATTAAGGTCATTTTCGTCCTTCCTAGTCTTATTCTTGTCCAATTAGGGTTTTTATGTAATTTTGTGCATCCAATAGGTGTGTTTGTGTCATTGGACGAACATTTAGGTCATTTTCGTCCTCCCTAGGCTTATTCTTGTCAATTAGGGTTTTTAACCAACCTTGTGCATCCAATAAGTTCATTTGTGTCATTCGTTGAACATTTAGGTCATTTTCATCCTCCCTAGGCTTATTCTTGTCGAATTAGGGTTTTTAATCAACCTTGTACATCCAATAAGTTCATTTGTGTCATTGAAGGAACATTTAGGTCATTTTCATCCTCCCTAGTCTTATTCTTGTCCAATTAGGGTTTTAATGCAATCTTGTGCATCCAATATGTGTGTTTGTGTCATTGGATGAACATTTAGGTCATTTTCGTCCTCCCTAGTCTTATTCTTGTCCAATTAGGGTTTTTATGCAATCTTGTGCATCCAATAGGTGTGTTTGTGTCATTGGACAAACATTTAGGTCATTTTCGTCCTCCCTAGGCTTATTCTTGTCCAATTAGTGTTTTTAACCAATCTTGTGCATCCAATAAGTTCATTTGTGTCATTAGACGAACATTTAGGTCATTTTCGTCCTCCCTAGGCTTATTCTTGTCCAATTAGGGTTTTTAACCAATCATGTGCATCCAATAAGTTGCATTGTGTCATTGGATGAACATTTAGGTCATTTTCGTCCTCCCTAGGCTTATTCTTGTCCAATTAGGGTTTTTAACCAATCTTGTGCATCCAATAAGTTCATTTGTGTCATTGGATGAACATTTAGGTCATTTTCGTCCTCCCTAGTCTTATTCTTGTCCAGTTAGGGTTTTAAGCAATCTTGTGCATCCAATATGTGTGTTTGTGTCATTGGATGAACATTTAGGTCATTTTCGTCCTCCCTAGTCTTATTCTAGTCCAATTAGGGTTTTTATGCAATCTTGTGCATCCAATAGGTGTGTTTGTGTCATTGGACGAATATTTAGGTCATTTTCGCCCTCCCTAGGCTTATTCTTGTCCAATTAGGGTTTTTAACCAATCTTGTGCATCCAATAAGTTCATTTGTGTCATTGGTTGAACATTTAGGTCATTTTCGTCCTCCTTAGGCTTATTCTTGTCCAATTAGGGTTTTTAACCAATCTTGTGCATCCAATAAGTTCATTTGTTTCATTGGATGAACATTTAGGTCATTTTCGTCCTCCCTAGTCTTATTCTTGTCCAATTAGGGTTTTAAGCAATCTTGTGCATCCAATATGTGTTTTTGTGTCATTGGATGAACATTTAGGTCATTTTCGTCCTCCCTATGCTTATTCTTGTCCAATTAGGGTTTTTAACCAATCTTGTGCATCCAATAAGTTCATTTGTGTTATTGGATGAACATTTAGGTCATTTTCGTCTTCCCTAGGGTTTTTCTTGTCCAATTAGGGTTTTTAACCAATCTTGTGCATCCAATAGGTGTGTTTGTGTCATTGGATAAACATTTAGGTCATTTTCATCCTCCCTAGTCTTATTCTTGTCCAATTAGGGTTTCTATGTAATTTTGTGCATCCAATAGGTGTGTTTGTGTCATTGGACGAACATTTAGGTCATTTTCGTCCTCCCTAGGCTTATTCTTGTCCAATTAGGGTTTTTAACCAACCTTGTGCATCCAATAAGTTCATTTGTGTCATTGGTTGAACATTTAGGTCATTTTCATCCTCCCTAGGCTTATTCTTGTCGAATTAGGGTTTTTAATCAACCTTGTACATCCAATAAGTTCATTTGTGTCATTGGAGGAACATTTAGGTCATTTTCGTCCTCCCTAGTCTTATTCTTGTCCAATTAGGGTTTTTATGCAATCTTGTGCATCCAATAGGTGTGTTTGTGTCATTGGACGAACATTTAGGTCATTTTCGCCCTCCCTAGTCTTATTCTTGTCCAATTAGGGTTTTTAACCAATCTTGTGCATCCAATAAGTTCATTTGTGTCATTGGATGAAAATTTAGGTCATTTTCGTCCTCCCAAGTCTTATTCTTGTCCAATTAGGGTTTTAAGAAATCTTGTGCATCCAATATGTGTGTTTGTGTCATTGGATGAACATTTAGGTCATTTTCGTCCTCCCTAGTCTTATTCTTGTCCAATTAAGGTTTTTATGCAATCTTGTGCATCCAATAGGTGTGTTTGTGTCATTGGATGAACATTTAGGTCATTTTCGTCCTCCCTAGTCTTATTCTTGTCCAATTAGGGTTTTTATGCAATCTTGTGCATCCAATAGGTGTGTTTGAGTCATTGGACGAACATTTAGGTCATTTTCTCCCTCCCTAGGCTTATTCTTGTCCAATTATGGTTTTTAACCAATCTTGTGCATCCAATAAGTTCATTTGTGTCATTGGATGAACATTTAGGTCATTTTCGTCCTCCCTTGGCTTATTCTTGTCCAATTAGGGTTTTTAACCAATCTAGGCTTAATCTTGTCCAATTAGGGTTTTTAACCAATCTTATGCATCGAATAAGTTCATTTGTGACATTGGATGAACATTTAGGTCATTTTCATACTCCCTAGTCTTATTCTTGTCCAATTAGGGTTTTTAACCAATCTTGTGCATCCAATAAGTTCATTTGTGTCATTGGATGAACATTTAGGTCATTTTCGTCCTCCCTAGGCTTATTCTTGTCCAATTAGGGTTTTTAACCAATCTTGTGCATCCAATAAGTTCATTTGTGTCATAGGATGAACATTTAGGTCATTTTTGTCCTCCCTAGGCTTATTCTTGTCCAATTAGGGTTTTCAACCAATCTTGTGCATCCAATAAGTTCATTTGTGTCATTGGATGAACATTTAGGTCATTTTCGTTCTCCCTAGGCTTATTCTTGTCCAATTAGGGTTTTTAACCAATCTTGTGCATCCAATAAGTTCATTTGTGTCATTGGATGAACATTTAGGTCATTTTCGTCCTCCCTAGTCTTATTCTTGTCGAATTAGGGTTTTTATGCAATCCTGTGCATCCAATAGGTGTGTTTGTGTCATTGGAGGAACATTTAGGTTATTTTCGTCCTCCCTAGTCTTATTCTTGTCCAATTAGGGTTTTTATACAATCTTATGCATCTAATAGGTGTCTTTCTGTCATTGGAGGAACATTTAGGTCATTTTCGTCCTCCCTAGTCTTATTCTTGTCGAATTAGGGTTTTTATGCAATCTTGTGCATCCAATAGGTGTGTTTGTGTCATTGGACGAACATTTAGGTCATTTTCGTCCTCCCTAGGCTTATTCTTGTCCAATTAGGGTTTTTAACCAATCTTGTGCATCCAATAAGTTCATTTGTGTCATTGGGTGAACATTTAGGTCATTTTCGTCCTCCCTAGGCTTATTTCTTGTCTAATTAGGGTTTCTAACCAATCTTGTGCATCCAATAGGTGTGTTTGTGTCATTGGATGAACATTTAGGTTATTTTCGTCCTCCCTAGTCTTATTCTTGTCCAATTAGGGTTTTAAGCAATCTTGTGCATCCAATAAGTTCATTTGTGTCATTGGATGAATATTTAGGTCATTTTCATCCTCCCTAGGCTTTTTCTTGTCCAATTAGGGTTTCTAACCAATCTTGTACATCCAATAGGTGTGCTTGTGTCATTGGATGAACATTTAGGTCATTTTCGTCCTCCCTAGTCTTATTCTTGTCCAATTAGGGTTTTTAACCAATCTTGTGCATCCAATAAGTTCATTTGTGTCATTGGATGAACATTTAGGTCATTTTCGTCCTCCCTAGGCTTATTCTTGTCCAATTAGGGTTTTTAACCAATCTTGTGCATCCAATAGGTGTGTTTGTGTCATTGGATGAACATTTAGGTCATTTTCGTCCACCCTAGGCTTATTCTTATCCAATTAGGGTTTCTAACCAATCTTGTGGATCCAATAGGTGTATTTGTGTCATTGGATGAACATTTAGGTCATTTTCGTCCCCCCTAGGATTATTCTTGTCCAATTAGGGTTTTTAAGCAATCTCGTGCATCCAATAAGTTCATTTGTGTCATTGGATGAACATTTAGGTCATTTTCGTCCTCCCTAGGCTTATTCTTGTCCAATTAAGGTTTTTAACCAATCTTGTGCATCCAATAAGTTCATTTGTGTCATTGGATGAACATTTAGGTCATTTTCGTCCTCCCTAGGCTTATTCTTATCCAATTAGGGTTTTAAGCCAATCTTGTGCATCCAATAAGTTCATTTGTGTCATTGGAGGAACATTTAGGTCATTTTCGTCCTCCCTAGTCTTATTCTTGTCCAATTAGGGTTTTTATGCAATCTTGTGCATCCAATAGGTGTGTTTGTGTCATTGGACGAACATTTAGGTCATTTTCGTCCTCCCTAGGCTTATTCTTGTCCAATTAAGGTTTTTAACCAACCCTGTGCATCCAATAAGTTCATTTGTGTCATTGGTGGAACATTTAGGTCATTTACGTCCTCCCTAGTCTTATTCTTGTCCAATTAGGGTTTTTATGCAATCTTGTGCATCCAATAGGTGTGTTTGTGTCATTGGAGGAACATTTAGGTCATTTTCGTCCTCCCTAGTCTTATTCTTGTCGAATTAGGGTTTTTATGAAATCTTGTGCATCCAATAGGTGTGTTTGTGTCATTGGACAAACATTTAGGTCATTTTCGTCCTCCCTAGGCTTATTCTTGTCCAATTAGGGTTTTTAACCAATCTTGTGCATCCAATAAGTTCATTTGTGTCATTGGATGAACAATTAGGTCATTTTCGTCCTCCCTAGACTTATTCTTGTCCTATTAGGGTTTTTAACCAATCTTGTGCATCCAATAAGTTCATTTGTGTCATTGGATGAACATTTAGGTCATTTTCGTCCTCCCTAGGCTTATTCTTGTCCAATTAGGGTTTTTAACCAATCTTGTGCATCCAATAAGTTCATTTGTGTCATTGGATGAACATTTAGGTCATTTTCGTCCTCCCTAGTCTTATTCTTGTCCAATTAGGGTTTTTATGCAATCTTGTGCATCCAATATGTGTGTTTGTGTCATTGGATGAACATTTAGGTCATTTTCGTCCTCCATATGCTTATTCTTGTCCAATTAGGGTTTTTAACCTATCTTGTGCATCCAATAAGTTAATTTGTGTCATTGGATGAACATTTAGGTCATTTACGTCCTCCCTAGGCTTATTCTTGTCCAATTAGGGTTTTTAACCAATCTTATGCATCAAATAAGTTCATTTGTGTCATTGGATGAACATTTAGGTCATTTTCGTCCTCCCAAGGCTTATTCTTGTCAAATTAGGGTTTTCAACCAATCTTGTGCATCCAATAAGTTCATTTGTGACATTGGATGAACATTTAGGTCATTTTCGTCCTCCCTAGGCTTATTCTTGTCCAATTAGGGTTTTTAACCAATCTTGTGCATCCAATAAGTTCATTTGTGTCATTGGAGGAACATTTAGGTCATTTTCGTCCTCCCTAGTCTTATTCTTGTCCAATTAGGGTTTTTATGCAATCTTGTGCATCCAATAGGTGTGTTTGTGTCATTGGATGAACATTTAGGTCATTTTCGTCCTCCCTAGGCTTATTCTTGTCCAATTAAGGTTTTTAACCAATCTTGTACATCCAATAAGTTCATTTGTGTCATTGGATGAACATTTAGGTCATTTTCGTCCTCCCTAGGCTTATTCTTGTCCAATTAAGGTTTTTAACCAATCTTGTGCATCCAATAAGTTCATTTGTGTCATTTGATGAACATTTAGGTCATTTTCGTCCTACCTAGGCTTATTCTTATCCAATTAGGGTTTTTAGCCAATCTTGTGTATCCAATAAGTTCATTTGTGTCATTGGAGGAACATTTAGGTCATTTTCGTCCTCCCTAGTCTTATTCTTGTCCAATTAGGGTTTTTATGCAATCTTGTGCATCCAATAGGTGTGTTTGTGTCATTGGATGAACATTTAGGTCATTTTCGCCCTCCCTAGTCTTATTCTTGTCCAATTAGGGTTTTTAACCAATCTTGTGCATCCAATAAGTTCATTTGTTTCATTGGATGAAAATTTAGGTCATTTTCGTCCTCCCAAGTCTTATTCTTGTCCAATTAGGGTTTTAAGAAATCTTGTGCATCCAATATGTGTGTTTGTGTCATTGGATGAACATTTAGGTCATTTTCGTCCTCCCTAGTCTTATTCTTGTCCAATTAAGGTTTTTATGCAATCTTGTGCATCCAATAGGTGTGTTTGTGTCATTGGATGAACATTTAGGTCATTTTCGTCCTCCCTAGGCTTATTCTTGTCCAATTAGGGTTTTTAACCAATCTTGTGCATCCAATAGGTGTGTTTGTGTCATTGGACGAACCTTTAGGTGATTTTCGTCCTCCCTAGGCTTATTCTTGTCCAATTTGGGATTTTAACCAATCTTGTGCATCCAATAAGTTAATTTGTGTCATTGGATGAACATTTAGGTCATTTTCGTCCTCCCTAGGCTTATTCTTGTCCAATTAGGGTTTTTAACCAATCTTGTGCCTCCAATAAGTTCATTTGTGTCATTGGATGAACATTTAGGTCATTTTCGTCCTCCCTATGCTTATTTTTGTCCAATTAGGGTTTTTAACCAATCTTGTGCATCCAATAAGTTCATTTGTGTCATTGGATGAACATTTAGGTCATTTTCGTCTTCCCTAGGGTTTTTCTTGTCCAATTAGGGTTTTTAACCAATCTTGTGCATCCAATAGGTGTGTTTGTGTCATCGGATAAACATTAAGGTCATTTTCGTCCTCCCTAGTCTTATTCTTGTCCAATTAGGGTTTTTATGTAATTTTGTGCATCCAATAGGTGTGTTTGTGTCATTGGACGAACATTTAGGTCATTTTCGTCCTCCCTAGGCTTATTCTTGTCAATTCGGGTTTTTAACCAACCTTGTGCATCCAATAAGTTCATTTGTGTCATTGGTTGAACATTTAGGTCATTTTCATCCTCCCTAGGCTTATTCTTGTCGAATTAGGGTTTTTAATCAACCTTGTACATCCAATAAGTTCATTTGTGTCATTGGAGGAACATTTATGTCATTTTCGTCCTCCCTAGTCTTATTCTTGTCCAATTAGGGTTTTTATGCAATCTTGTGCATCCAATAGGTGTGTTTGTGTCATTGGACGAACATTTAGGTCATTTTCGCCCTCCCTAGTCTTATTCTTGTCCAATTAGGGTTTTTAACCAATCTTGTGCATCCAATAAGTTCATTTGTGTCATTGGATGAACATTTAGGTCATTTTCGTCCTCCCTAGGCTTATTCTTGTCCAATTAGGGTTTTTAACCAATCTTGTGCATCCAATAACTTCATTTGTGTCATTGGAGGAACATTTAGGTCAATTTCGTCCTCCCTAGGCTTATTCTTGTCCAATTAGGGTTTTTAACCAATCTTCTGCATCCAATAAGTTCATTTGTGTCATTGGATGAAAATTTAGGTCATTTTCATCATCCCAAGTCTTATTCTTGTCCAATTAGCATTTCAAGCAATCTTGTGCATCCAATATGTGTGTTTGTGTCATTGGATGAACATTTAGGTCATTTTCGTCCTCCCTAGTCTTATAATTGTCCAATTAGCATTTCAAGCAATCTTGTGCATCCAATATGTGTGTTTGTGTCATTGGATGAAAATTTAGGTCATTTTCGTCCTCCCAAGTCTTATTCTTGTCCAATTAGGGTTTTAAGAAATCTTGTGCATCCAATATGTGTGTTTGTGTCATTGGATGAACATTTAGGTAATTTTCGTCCTCCCTAGGCTTATTCTTGTCCAATTAGGGTTTTTAACCAATCTTCTGCATCCAATAAGTTCATTTGTGTCATTGGATGAAAATTTAGGTCATTTTCATCCTCCCAAGTCTTATTCTTGTCCAATTAGGGTTTTAAGCAATCTTGTGCCTCCAATATGTGTGTTTGTGTCATTCGATGAACATTTAGGTCATTTTCGTCCTCCCTAGTCTTATTCTTGTCCAATTAGGGTTTTTATGCAATCTTGTGCATCCAAGAGGTGTGTTTGTGTCATTGGACGAACATTTAGGTCATTTTCGCCCTCCCTAGGCTTATTCTTGTCCAATTAGGGTTTTTAACCAATCTTGTGCATCCAATAAGTTCATTTGTGTCATTGGATGAACATTTAGGTCATTTTTGTCCTCCCTAGTCTTATTCTTGTCCAATTAGGGTTTTTATCCAATCTTGTGCATCCAATAGGTGTGTTTGTGTCATTGGATGAACATTTAGGTCATTTTCGTCCTCCCTAGTCTTATTCTTGTCCAATTAGGGTTTTTATGCAATCTTGTGCATCCAATAGGTGTGTTTCTGTCATTGGACGAACATTTAGGTCATTTTCGCCCTCCCTAGGCTTATTCTTGTCCAATTTGGGTTTTTAACCAATCTTGTGCATCCAATAAGTTCATTTGTGTCATTGGAGGATCATTTAGGTCATTTTCGTCCTCCCTAGTCTTATTCTTGTCCAATTAGGGTTTTTATGCAATCTTGTGCATCCAATAGGTGTGTTTGTGTCATTGGACGAACTTTTAGGTGATTTTCGTCCTCCCTAGGCTTATTCTTGTCCAATTAGGGATTTTAACCAATCTTGTGCATCCAATAAGTTCATTTGTGTCATTGGATGAACATTTAGGTCATTTTCGTCCTCCCTAGGCTTATTCTTGTCCAATTAGGGTTTTTAACCATTCTTGTGCATCCAATAAGTTCATTTGTGTCATTGGTTGAACATTTAGGTCATTTTCGTCCTCCCTATGCTTATTTTTGTCCAATTATGGTTTTTAACCAATCTTGTGCATCCAATAAGTTCATTTGTGTCATTGGATGAACATTTAGGTCATTTTCGTCTTCCCTAGGGTTTTTCTTGTCCAATTAGGGTTTTTAACCAATCTTGTGCATCCAATAGGTGTGTTTGTGTCATCGGATAAACATTAAGGTCATTTTCGTCCTCCCTAGTCTTATTCTTGTCCAATTAGGGTTTTTATGTAATTTTGTGCATCCAATAGGTGTGTTTGTGTCATTAGACGAACATTTAGGTCATTTTCGTCCTCCCTAGGCTTATTCTTGTCAATTAGGGTTTTTAACCAACCTTGTGCATCCAATAAGTTCATTTGTGTCATTGGTTGAACATTTAGGTCATTTTCATCCTCCCTAGGCTTATTCTTGTCGAATTAGGGTTTTTAATCAACCTTGTACATCCAATAAGTTCATTTGTGTCATTTGAGGAACATTTAGGTCATTTACGTCCTCCCTAGTCTTATTCTTGTCCAATTAGGGTTTTTATGCAATCTTGTGCATCCAATAGGTGTGTTTGTGTCATTGGACGAACATTTAGGTCATTTTCGCCCTCCCTAGTCTTATTCTTGTCCAATTAGGGTTTTTAACCAATCTTGTGCATCCAATAAGTTCATTTGTGTCATTGGATGAACATTTAGGTCATTTTCGTCCTCCCTAGGCTTATTCTTGTCCAATTAGGGTTTTTAACCAATCTTGTGCATCCAATAACTTCATTTGTGTCATTGGAGGAACATTTAGGTCAATTTCGTTCTCCCTAGGCTTATTGTTGTCCAATTAGGGTTTTTAACCAATCTTCTGCATCCAATAAGTTCATTTGTGTCATTGGATGAAAATTTAGGTCATTTTCATCATCCCAAGTCTTATTCTTGTCCAATTAGCATTTCAAGCAATCTTGTGCATCCAATATGTGTGTTTGTGTCATTGGATGAACATTTAGGTCATTTTCGTCCTCCCTAGTCTTATAATTGTCCAACTAGCATTTCAAGCAATCTTGTGCATCCAATATGTGTGTTTGTGTCATTGGATGAACATTTAGGTCATTTTCGTCCTCCCTAATCTTATTCTTGTCCAATTAGGGTTTTTATGCAATCTTGTGCATCCAATAGGTGTGTTTCTGTCATTGGACGAACATTTAGGTCATTTTCGCCCTCCCTAGGCTTATTCTTGTCCAATTTGGGTTTTTAACCAATCTTGTGCATCCAATAAGTTCATTTGTGTCATTGGAGGATCATTTAGGTCATTTTCGTCCTCCCTAGTCTTATTCTTGTCCAATTAGGGTTTTTATGCAATCTTGTGCATCCAATAGGTGTGTTTGTGTCATTGGACGAACCTTTAGGTGATTTTCGTCCTCCCTAGGCTTATTCTTGTCCAATTAGGGATTTTAACCAATCTTGTGCATCCAATAAGTTCATTTGTGTCATTGGATGAACATTTAGGTCATTTTCGTCCTCCCTAGGCTTATTCTTGTCCAATTAGGGTTTTTAACCATTCTTGTGCATCCAATAAGTTCATTTGTGTCATTGGTTGAACATTTAGGTCATTTTCGTCCTACCTATGCTTATTTTTGTCCAATTATGGTTTTTAACCAATCTTGTGCATCCAATAAGTTCATTTGTGTCATTGGATGAACATTTAGGTCATTTTCGTCTTCCCTAGGGTTTTTCTTGTCCAATTAGGGTTTTTAACCAATCTTGTGCATCCAATAGGTGTGTTTGTGTCATCGGATAAACATTAAGGTCATTTTCGTCCTCCCTAGTCTTATTCTTGTCCAATTAGGGTTTTTATGTAATTTTGTGCATCCAATAGGTGTGTTTGTGTCATTAGACGA
>JBBPBR010001898.1:16064-40268 GCA_037974775.1 Cicer pinnatifidum | reverse complement strand
CCTATGCTTATTTTTGTCCAATTATGGTTTTTAACCAATCTTGTGCATCCAATAAGTTCATTTGTGTCATTGGATGAACATTTAGGTCATTTTCGTCTTCCCTAGGGTTTTTCTTGTCCAATTAGGGTTTTTAACCAATCTTGTGCATCCAATAGGTGTGTTTGTGTCATCGGATAAACATTAAGGTCATTTTCGTCCTCCCTAGTCTTATTCTTGTCCAATTAGGGTTTTTATGTAATTTTGTGCATCCAATAGGTGTGTTTGTGTCATTAGACGACCATTTAGGTCATTTTCGTCCTCCCTAGGCTTATTCTTGTCAATTAGGGTTTTTAACCAACCTTGTGCATCCAATAAGTTCATTTGTGTCATTGGTTGAACATTTAGGTCATTTTCATCCTCCCTAGGCTTATTCTTGTCGAATTAGGGTTTTTAATCAACCTTGTACATCCAATAAGTTCATTTGTGTCATTTGAGGAACATTTAGGTCATTTTCGTCCTCCCTAGTCTTATTCTTGTCCAATTAGGGTTTTTATGCAATCTTGTGCATCCAATAGGTGTGTTTGTGTCATTGGACGAACATTTAGGTCATTTTCGCCCTCCCTAGTCTTATTCTTGTCCAATTAGGGTTTTTAACCAATCTTGTGCATCCAATAAGTTCATTTGTGTCATTGGATGAACATTTAGGTAATTTTCGTCCTCCCTAGGCTTATTCTTGTCCAATTAGGGTTTTTAACCAATCTTCTGCATCCAATAAGTTCATTTGTGTCATTGGATGAAAATTTAGGTCATTTTCATCCTCCCAAGTCTTATTCTTGTCCAATTAGGGTTTTAAGCAATCTTGTGCCTCCAATATGTGTGTTTGTGTCATTCGATGAACATTTAGGTCATTTTCGTCCTCCCTAGTCTTATTCTTGTCCAATTAGGGTTTTTATGCAATCTTGTGCATCCAAGAGGTGTGTTTGTGTCATTGGACGAACATTTAGGTCATTTTCGCCCTCCCTAGGCTTATTCTTGTCCAATTAGGGTTTTTAACCAATCTTGTGCATCCAATAAGTTCATTTGTGTCATTGGATGAACATTTAGGTCATTTTCGTCCTCCCTAGGCTTATTCTTGTCCAATTAGGGTTTTTGACCAATTTTGTGCATCAAATAAGTTCATTTGTGTCATTGGAGGAACATTTAGGTCATTTTCGTCCTCCCTAGTCTTATTCTTGTCCAATTATGGTTTTTATGCAATCTTGTGCATCCAATAGGTGTGTTTGTGTCATTGGACGAACCTTTAGGTCATTTTCGTCCTCCCTAGGCTTATTCTTGTCCAATTAGGGATTTTAACCAATCTTGGGCATCCAATAAGTTCATTTGTGTCATTGGATGAACATTTAGGTCATTTTCGTCCTCCCTAGGCTTATTCTTGTTCAATTAGGGTTTTTAACCAATCTTGTGCATCCAATAAGTTCATTTGTGTCATAGGATGAACATTTAGGTCATTTTCGTCCTCCATAGTCTTATTCTCTTCCAATTAGGGTTTTAAGCAATCTTGTGCATCCAATATGTGTGTTTGTATCATTGGTCGAACATTTAGGTCATTTTCACCCCCCCTAGGCTTATTCTTGTCCAATTAGGGTTTTTAACCAATCTTGTGCATCCAATAAGTTCATTTGTGTCATTGGATGAACATTTAGGTCATTTTCGTCCTCCCTAGGCTTATTCTTGTCCAATTAGGGTTTTTAACCAATCTTGTGCATCCAATAAGTTCATTTGTGTCATTGGATGCACATTTAGGTCATTTTCGTCCTCCCTAGTCTTATTCTTGTCCAATTAGCATTTCAAGCAATCTTGTGCATCCAATATGTGTGTTTGTGTCATTGGATGAACATTTAGGTCATTTTCGTCCTCCCTAGTCTTATTCTTGTCCTATTAGGATTTTTATGCAATCTTGTGCATCCAATAGGTGTGTTTCTGTCATTGGACGAACATTTAGGTCATTTTCGCCCTCCCTAGGCTTATTCTTGTCCAATTTGGGTTTTTAACCAATCTTGTGCATCCAATAAGTTCATTTGTGTCATTGGATGAACATTTAGGTCATTTTCGTCCTCCCTAGGCTTATTCTTGTCCAATTAGGGTTTTTAACCAATCTTGTGCATCCAATAAGTTCATTTGTGTCATTGGAGGAACATTTAGGTCATTTTCGTCCTCCCTAGTCTTATTCTTGTCCAATTAGGGTTTTTATGCAATCTTGTGCTTCCAATAGGTGTGTTTGTGTCATTGGACGAACCTTTAGGTCATTTGCGTCCTCCCTAGGCTTATTCTTGTCCAATTAGGGATTTTAACCAATCTTGTGCATCCAATAAGTTCATTTGTGTCATTGGATGAACATTTAGGTCATTTTCGTCATCCCTAGGCTTATTCTTGTCCAATTAGGGTTTTTAACCAATCTTGTGCATCCAATAAGTTCATTTGTGTCATTGGATGAACATTTAGGTCATTTTCGTCCTCCCTAGGCTTATTCTTGTCCAATTAGGGTTTTTAACCAATCTTGTGCATCCAATAACTTCATTTGTGTCATTGGATGAACATTTAGGTCATTTTCGTCGTCCCTAGGCTTATTCTTGTCCAATTAGGGTTTTTAACCAATCTTGTGCATCCAATAAGTTCATTTGTGTCATTGGATGAAAATTTAGGTAATTTTCATCCTCCCAAGTCTTATTCTTGTCCAATTAGGGTTTTAAGCAATCTTGTGCATCCAATATGTGTGTTTGTGTCATTGGATGAACATTTAGGTCATTTTCGTCCTCCCTAGTCTTATTCTTGTCCAATTAGGGTTTTTATGCAATCTTGTGCATCAAATAGGTGTGTTTGTGTCATTCGACGAACATTTAGGTCATTTTCGCCCTCCCTAGGCTTACTCTTGTCCAATTAGGGTTTTTAACCAATCTTGTGCATCCAATAAGTTCATTTGTGTCATTGGATGAACATTTAGGTCATTTTCGTCCTCCCTAGGCTTATTCTTGTCCAATTAGGGTTTTTAACCAATCTTGTGCATCCAATAAGTTCATTTGTGTCATTGGATGAACATTTAGGTCATTTTCGTCCTCCCTAGGCTTCCTCTTGTCCAATTAGGGTTTTTAGCCAATCTTGTGCATCCAATAAGTTCATTTGTGTCATTGGATGAACATTTAGGTCATTTTCGTCCTCCCTAGGCTTATTCTTGTCCAATTAGGGTTTTTAATCAACCTAGTACATCCAATAAGTTCATTTCTGTTATTGGAGGAACATTTAGGGCATTTTCGTCCTCCCTAGGCTTCCTCTTGTCCAATTAGGGTTTTTAGCCAATCTTGTGCATCCAATAAGTTCATTTGTGTCATTGGATGAACATTTAGGTCATTTTCGTCCTCCCTAGGCTTATTCTTGTCCAATTAGGGTTTTTAATCAACCTAGTACATCCAATAAGGTCATTTCTGTTATTGGAGGAACATTTAGGGCATTTTCGTCCTCCCTAGTCTTATTCTTGTCTAATTAGGGTTTTAAGCAATCTTGTGCATCCAATATGTGTGTTTGTGTCATTGGATGAACATTTAGGTCATTTTCGTCCTCCCTAGTCTTATTCTTGTCCAATTAGGGTTTTTATGCAATCTTGTGCATCCAATAGGTGTGTTTGTGTCATTGGACAAACATTTAGGTCATTTTCGTCCTCCCTAGGCTTATTCTTGTCCAATTAGGGTTTTTAACCAATCTTGTGCATCCAATAAGTTCATTTGTGTCATTAGACGAACATTTAGGTCATTTTCGTCCTCCCTATGCTTATTCTTGTCCAATTAGGGTTCTTAACCAATCATGTGCATCCAATAAGTTTATTTGTGTCATTGGACGAACATTTAGGTCATTTTCGTCCTCCCTAGGCTTATTCTTGTCCAATTAGGGTTTTTAACCAATCTTGTGCATCCAATAAGTTCATTTGTGTCATTGGATGAACATTTAGGTCATTTTCGTCCTCCCTAGGCTTATTCTTGTCCAATTAGGGTTTTTAGCCAATCTTGTGCATCCAATAAGTTCATTTGTGTCATTGGAGGAACATTTAGGTCATTTGCGTCCTCCCTAGGCTTTTTCTTGTCCAATTACAGTTTTTAACCAATCTTGTGCATCCAATAAGTTCATTTGTGTCATTGGATGAACATTTAGGTCATTTTCCTCCTCCCTAGGCTTATTCTTGTCCAATTAGGGTTTTTAACCAATCTTGTGCATCCAATAAGTTCATTTGTGCTATTAGACGAACATTAAGGTCATTTTCGTCCTCCCTAGGCTTATTCTTGTCCAATTAGGGTTTTTAACCAATCTTGTGCATCCAATAAGTTCATTTGTGTCATTGGATGAACATTTAGGTCATTTTCGTCCTCCCTAGGCTTATTCTTGTCCAATTAGGGTTTTTAACCAATCTTGTGCATCCAATAAGTTCATTTGTGTCATTGAATGAACATTTAGGACATTTTCGTCCTCCCTAGGCTTATTCTTGTCCAATTAGGGTTTTCAACCAATCTTGTGCATCCAATAAGTTCATTTGTGTCATTGGATGAACATTTAGGTCATTTTCGTCCTCCCTAGGCTTATTCTTGTCCAATTAGGGGTTTTAGCCAATCTTGTGCAACCAATTAGTTCATATGTCTCATTGGATGAACATTTAGGTCATTTTCGTCCTCCCTAGGCTTATTCTTGTCCAATTAGGGGTTTTAGCCAATCTTGTGCAACCAATAAGTTCATTTGTGTCATTGGAGGAACATTTAGGTCACTTTCGTCCTCCCTAGGCTTATTCTTGTCCAATTAGGGTTTTTAACCAATCTTGTGCATCCAATAAGTTCATTTGTGTCATTGGAGGAACATTTAGGTCATTTTCGTCCTCCCTAGTCTTATTCTTGTCCAATTAGGGTTTTTATGCAATCTTGTGCATCCAATAGGTGTGTTTGTGTCATTGGAAGAACATTTAGGTCATTTTCGTCCTCCCTAGGCTTATTCTTGTCCAATTAGGGTTTTTAACCAATCTTGTGCATCCAATAGGTGTGTTTGTGTCATTGGAGGAACATTTAGGTCATTTTCGTCCTCCCTAGTCTTATTCTTGTCCAATTAGGGTTTTTATGCAATCTTGTGCATCCAATAGGTGTGTTTGTGTCATTGGACGAACATTTAGGTCATTTTTGTCGTCCCTAGGCTTATTCTTGTCCGATTATCGTTTTTAACCAACCTTGTGCATCCAATAAGTTCATTTGTGTCATTGGATGAACATTTATGTCATTTTCGTCCTCCCATGGCTTATTCTTGTCCAATTAGGGTTTTTAGCCAATTTTGTGCATCCAATAAGTTCATTTGTGTCATTGGAGGAACATTTAGGTTATTTTCGTCCTCCCTAGGCTTATTCTTGTCCAATTAGGGTTTTTAACCAATCTTGTGCATCCAATAAGTTCATTTGTGTCATTGGATGAACATTTAGGTCATTTTCGTCCTCCCTAGTCTTATTCTTGTCCAATTAGGGTTTTTATTCAATCTTGTGCATCCAATAGGCGTGTTTGTGTCATTGGAGGAACATTTAGGTCATTTTCGTCCTCCCTAGTCTTATTCTTGTCCAATTAGGGTTTTTATGCAATCTTGTGCATCCAATAGGTGTCTTTGTCTCATTGGACGAACATTTAGGTCATTTTCGCCCTCCCTAGGCTTATTCTTGTCCAATTATCGTTTTTAACCAACCTTGTGCATCCAATAAGTTCATTTGTGTCATTGGATGAACATTTAGGTCATTTTCGTCCTCCCTAGGCTTATTCTTGTCCAATTAGGGTTTTTAACCAATCTTGTGCATCCAATAAGTTCATTTGTGTCATTGGATGAACATTTAGGTCATTTTCGTCCTCCCTAGTCTTATTGTTGTCCAATTAGGGTTTTTATGCAATCTTGTGCATCCAATAAGTTCATTTGTGTCATTGGATAAACATTTAGGTCATTTTCGTCCTCCCTAGGCTTATTCTTGTCCAACTATGGTTTTTAACCAATCTTGTGCATCCAATAAGTTCATTTGTGTCATTGGATGAACATTTAGGTCATTTTCGTCCTCCCTAGGCTTATTCTTGTCCAATTAGGGTTTTTAACCAATCTTGTGCATCCAATAAGTTCATTCGTGTCATTGGATGAACATTTAGGTCATTTTCGTCCTCCCTAGGCTTATTCTTGTCCAATTAGGGTTTTTATGCAATCTTGTGCATCCAATAGGTGTGTTTGTGTCATTGGACGAACATTTAGGTCATTTTCGTCCTCCTTAGGCTTATTCTTGTCCAATTAGGGTTTTTATGCAATCTTGTGCATCCAATAGGTGTGTTTGTGTCATTGGACGAACATTTAGGTCATTTTCGTCCTCCCTAGTCTTATTCTTGTCCAATAAGGGTTTTATGCAATCTAGTGCATCCAATAGGTGTGTTTGTGTCATTGGACAAACATTTAGGTCATTTTCGTCCTCCCTAGGCTTATTCTTGTCCAATTAGGGTTTTTAACCAATCTTGTGCATCCAATAAGTTCATTTGTGTCATTGGATGAACATTTAGGTCATTTTCGTCCTCCCTAGGCTTATTCTTGTCCAATTAGGGTTTTTAACCAATCTTGTGCATCCAATAAGTTCATTTGTGTCATTGGATGAACATTTAGGTCATTTTCGTCCTCCCTAGGCTTATTCTTGTCCAATTAGGGTTTTTAACCAATCTTGTGCATCCAATAAGTTCATTTGTGTCATTGTATGAACATTTAGGTCATTTTTGTCCTCCCAAGGCTTATTCTTGTCCAATTAGGGTTTTTAACCAATCTTGTGCATCCAATAAGTTCATTTGTGTCATTGGATAAACATTTAGGTCATTTTCGTCCTCCCTAGGCTTAATCTTGTCCAATTAGGGTTTTTAACCAATCTTGTGCATCCAATAAGTTCATTTGTGTCATTGGATGAACATTTAGGTCATTTTCGTCCTCCTTAGGCTAATTCTTGTCCAATTAGGGTTTTTAACCAATCTTGTGCATCAATAAGTTCATTTGTGTCATTGGATAAACATTTAGGTTATTTTCGTCGACCCTAGGCTTATTCTTGTCCAATTAGGGTTTTTAACCAATCTTGTGCATCCAATAAGTTCATTTGTGTCATTGGATGAACATTCATGTCATTTTCGTCCTCCCAATGCTTATTCTAGTCCAATTAGGGTTATTAACCAATCTTGTGCATCCAATAAGTTCATTTGTGTCATTGGATGAACATTTAGGTCATTTTCGTCCTCCCAAGGCTTATTCTTGTCCAATTAGGGTTTTTAACCAATCTTGTGCATCCAATAAGTTCATTTGTGTCATTGGATGAACATTTAGGTCATTTTCGTCCTCCCTAGGCTTATTCTTGTCCAATTAGGGTTTTTAACCAATCTTGTGCATCCAATAAGTTCATTTGTGTCATTAGATGAACATTTAGGTCATTTTCGTCCTCCCTAGTCTTATTCTTGTCCAATTAGCATTTCAAGCAATCTTGTGCATCCAATATGTGTGTTTGTGTCATTGGATGAACATTTAGGTCATTTTCGTCCTCCCTAGTCTTATTCTTGTCCTATTAGGATTTTTATGCAATCTTGTGCATCCAATAGGTGTGTTTCTGTCATTGGACGAACATTTAGGTCATTTTCGCCCTCCCTAGGCTTATTCTTGTCCAATTTGGGTTTTTAACCAATCTTGTGCATCCAATAAGTTCATTTGTGTCATTGGATGAACATTTAGGTCATTTTCGTCCTCCCTAGGCTTATTCTTGTCCAATTAGGGTTTTTAACCAATCTTGTGCATCCAATAAGTTCATTTGTGTCATTGGAGGAACATTTAGGTCATTTTCGTCCTCCCTAGTCTTATTCTTGTCCAATTAGGGTTTTTATGCAATCTTGTGCTTCCAATAGGTGTGTTTGTGTCATTGGACGAACCTTTAGGTCATTTGCGTCCTCCCTAGGCTTATTCTTGTCCAATTAGGGATTTTAACCAATCTTGTGCATCCAATAAGTTCATTTGTGTCATTGGATGAACATTTAGGTCATTTTCGTCATCCCTAGGCTTATTCTTGTCCAATTAGGGTTTTTAACCAATCTTGTGCATCCAATAAGTTCATTTGTGTCATTGGATGAACATTTAGGTCATTTTCGTCCTCCCTAGGCTTATTCTTGTCCAATTAGGGTTTTTAACCAATCTTGTGCATCCAATAACTTCATTTGTGTCATTGGATGAACATTTAGGTCATTTTCGTCGTCCCTAGGCTTATTCTTGTCCAATTAGGGTTTTTAACCAATCTTGTGCATCCAATAAGTTCATTTGTGTCATTGGATGAAAATTTAGGTAATTTTCATCCTCCCAAGTCTTATTCTTGTCCAATTAGGGTTTTAAGCAATCTTGTGCATCCAATATGTGTGTTTGTGTCATTGGATGAACATTTAGGTCATTTTCGTCCTCCCTAGTCTTATTCTTGTCCAATTAGGGTTTTTATGCAATCTTGTGCATCAAATAGGTGTGTTTGTGTCATTCGACGAACATTTAGGTCATTTTCGCCCTCCCTAGGCTTACTCTTGTCCAATTAGGGTTTTTAACCAATCTTGTGCATCCAATAAGTTCATTTGTGTCATTGGATGAACATTTAGGTCATTTTCGTCCTCCCTAGGCTTATTCTTGTCCAATTAGGGTTTTTAACCAATCTTGTGCATCCAATAAGTTCATTTGTGTCATTGGATGAACATTTAGGTCATTTTCGTCCTCCCTAGGCTTCCTCTTGTCCAATTAGGGTTTTTAGCCAATCTTGTGCATCCAATAAGTTCATTTGTGTCATTGGATGAACATTTAGGTCATTTTCGTCCTCCCTAGGCTTATTCTTGTCCAATTAGGGTTTTTAATCAACCTAGTACATCCAATAAGTTCATTTCTGTTATTGGAGGAACATTTAGGGCATTTTCGTCCTCCCTAGGCTTCCTCTTGTCCAATTAGGGTTTTTAGCCAATCTTGTGCATCCAATAAGTTCATTTGTGTCATTGGATGAACATTTAGGTCATTTTCGTCCTCCCTAGGCTTATTCTTGTCCAATTAGGGTTTTTAATCAACCTAGTACATCCAATAAGGTCATTTCTGTTATTGGAGGAACATTTAGGGCATTTTCGTCCTCCCTAGTCTTATTCTTGTCTAATTAGGGTTTTAAGCAATCTTGTGCATCCAATATGTGTGTTTGTGTCATTGGATGAACATTTAGGTCATTTTCGTCCTCCCTAGTCTTATTCTTGTCCAATTAGGGTTTTTATGCAATCTTGTGCATCCAATAGGTGTGTTTGTGTCATTGGACAAACATTTAGGTCATTTTCGTCCTCCCTAGGCTTATTCTTGTCCAATTAGGGTTTTTAACCAATCTTGTGCATCCAATAAGTTCATTTGTGTCATTAGACGAACATTTAGGTCATTTTCGTCCTCCCTATGCTTATTCTTGTCCAATTAGGGTTCTTAACCAATCATGTGCATCCAATAAGTTTATTTGTGTCATTGGACGAACATTTAGGTCATTTTCGTCCTCCCTAGGCTTATTCTTGTCCAATTAGGGTTTTTAACCAATCTTGTGCATCCAATAAGTTCATTTGTGTCATTGGATGAACATTTAGGTCATTTAAGTCCTCTCTAGGCTTATTCTTGTCCAATTAGGGTTTTTAACCAATCTTGTGCATCCAATAAGTTCATTTGTGTCATTGGATGAACATTTAGGTCATTTTCGTCCTCCCTAGTCTTATTCTTGTCCAATTAGGGTTTTTATGCAATCTTGTGCATCCAATAGGTGTGTTTGTGTCATTGGAGGAACATTTAGGTCATTTTCGTACTCTCTAGTCTTATTCTTGTCCAATTAGGGTTTTTACGCATTCTTGTGCATCCAATAGGTGTGTTTGTGTCATTGGACGAACATTTAGGTCATTTTCGTCCTCCCTAGGCTTATTCTTGTCCAATTAGGGTTTTTAACCAATCTTGTGCATCCAATAAGTTCATTTGTGTCATTGGATGAACATTTAGGTCATTTTCGTCCTCCCTAGTCTTATTCTTGTCCAATTAGGGTTTTAAGCAATCTTGTGCATCCAATATGTGGGTTTGTGTCATTGGATGAACGTTTAGGTCATTTTCGTCCTCTCTATGCTTATTCTTGTCCAATTAGGGTTTTTAACCAATCTTGTGCATCCAATAAGTTCATTTGTGTCATTGGACGAACATTTAGGTCATTTTCGTCCTTCCTAGTCTTATTCTTGTCCAATTAGGGTTTTTATGCAATCTTGTGCATCCAATAGGTGTGTTTGTGTCATTGGACGAACATTTAGGTCATTTTCGTCCTCCCTAGGCTTATTCTTGTCCAATTAGGGTTTTTAACCAATCTTGTGCATCCAATAAGTTCATTTGTGTCATTGGATGAACATTTAGGTCATTTTCGTCCTCCCTAGTCTTATTCTTGTCCAATTAGTGTTTTAAGCAATCTTGTGCATCCAATATGTGGGTTTGTGTCATTGGATGAACGTTTAGGTCATTTTCGTCCTCCCTATGCTTATTCTTGTCCAATTAGGGTTTTTAACCAATCTTGTGCATCCAATAAGTTCATTTGTGTCATTGGATGAACATTTAGGTCATTTTCGTCCTCCCTAGTCTTATTCTTGTCCAATTAGGGTTTTTATGCAATCTTGTGCATCCAATAGGTGTGTTTGTGTCATAGGAAGAACATTTAGGTCATTTTCGTCCTCCCTAGGCTTATTCTTGTCCGATTAGGGTTTTTAACCAATCTTGTGCATTCAATAAGTTCATTTGTGTCATTGGATGAACATTTAGGTCATTTTCGTCCTCCCTAGTCTTATTCTTGTTCAATTATGGTTTTTAAGCAATCTTGTGCATCCAATAGGTGTGTTTGTGTCATTGGAGGAACATTTAGGTCATTTTCGTCCTCCCTAGTCTTATTCTTGTCCAATTAGGGTTTTTATTCAATCTTGTGCATCCAATAGGTGTGTTTGTGTCATTGGAAGAACATTTAGGTCATTTTCGTCCTCCCTAGGCTAATTCTTGTCCGATTAGGGTTTTAACCAATCTTGTGCCTTCAATAAGTTCATTTGTGTCATTGGATGAACATTTAGGTCATTTTCGTCCTCCCTAGGCTTATTCTTGTCCAATTAGGGTTTTTAACCAATCTTGTGCATCCAATAAGTTCATTTGTGTCATTGGATGAACATTTAGGTCATTTTCGTCCTCCCTAGTCTTATTCTTGTCCAATTAGGGTTTTTATGCAATCTTGTGCATCCAATAGGTGTGTTTGTGTCATTGGAGGAACATTTAGGTCATTTTCGTCCTCCCTAAGCTTATTCTTGTCTAATTAGGGTTTTTGACCAATCTTGTGCATCCAATAAGTTCATTTGTGTCATTGGATGAACATTTAGGTCATTTTCGTCCTCCCTAGTCTTATTCTTGTCCAATTAGGGTTTTTATGCAATCTTGTGCATCCAATAGGTGTGTTTGTGTCATTGGAGGAACATTTAGGTCATTTTCGTCCTCCCTAGTCTTATTCTTGTCCAATTAGGGTTTTTATGCAATCTTGTTCATCAAATAGGTGTGTTTGTGTCATTGGACGAACATTTAGGTCATTTTCGTCCTCCCTAGGCTTATTCTTGTCCAATTAGGGTTTTTAACCAATCTTGTGCATCCAATAAGTTCATTTGTGTCATTGGATGAACATTTAGGTCATTTTCGTCCTCCCTAGTCTTATTCTTGTCCAATTAGGGTTTTTAACCAACCTTGTGCATCCAATAAGTTCATTTGTGTCATTGGTGGAATATTTAGGTCATTTACGTCCTCCCTAGTCTTATTCTTGTCCAATTAGGGTTTTTATGCAATCTTGTGCATCTAATAGGTGTGTTTGTGTCATTAGAGGAACATTTAGGTCATTTTCGTCCTCCCTAGTCTTATTCTTGTCGAATTAGGGTTTTTATGCAATCTTGTGCATCCAATAGGTGTGTTTGTGTCATTGGAGGAACATTTAGGTCATTTTCGTCCTCCCTAGTCTTATTCTTGTCCAATTAGGGTTTTTATGCAATATTGTGAATCCAATAGGTGTGTTTGTGTCATTGGACGAACATTTAGGTGATTTTCGTCCTCCCAAGGCTTATTCTTGTCCAAGTAGGGTTTTTAACCAATCTTGTGCATCCAATAAGTTCACTTGTGTCATTGGATGAACATTTATGTCATTTTCGTCCTCCCTAGTCTTATTCTTGTCCAATTACGGTTTTTATGCAATCTTGTGCATCCAATAGGTGTGTTTGTGTCACTGGAGGAACATTTATGTCATTTTCGTCCTCCCTAATCTTATTCTTGTCCAATTAGGGTTTTTATGCAATCTTGAACATCCAATAGGTGTGTTTGTGTCATTGGACGAACATTTAGGTCATTTTCGTCCTCCCTAGGCTTATTCTTGTCCAATTAGGGTATGTAACCAATCTTGTGCATCCAATAAGTTCATTTGTGTCATTGGATGAACATTTAGGTCATTTTCGTCCTCCCTAGTCTTATTCTTGTCCAATTAGGGTTTTTATGCAATCTTGTGCATCCAATAGGTGTGTTTGTGTCATTGGACGAACATTTAGGTCATTTTCGTCCACCCTAGGCTTATTCTTGTCCAATTAGGGTTTTAACCAATCTTGTGCATCCAATAAGTTCGTTTGTGTCATTGGATGAACATTTAGGTTATTTTCGTCCTCCCTAGGCTTATTCTTGTCCAATTAGGGTTTTCAACCAATCTTGTGCATCCAATAAGTTCATTTGTGTCATTGGATGAACATTTAGGTCATTTTCGTCCTCCCTAGGCTTATTCTTGTCCAATTAGGGTTTTTAACCAATCTTGTGCATCCAATAAGTTCATTTGGGTCATTGGATGAAAATTTAGGTAATTTTCATCCTCCCAAGTCTTATTCTTGTCCAATTAGGGTTTTAAGCAATCTTGTGCATCCAATATGTGTGTTTGTGTCATTGGATGAACATTTAGGTCATTTTCGTCCTCCCTAGTCTTATTCTTGTCCAATTAGGGTTTTTATGCAATCTTGTGCACCCAAGAGGTGTGTTTGTGTCATTGGACGAACATTTAGGTCATTTTCGCCCTCCCTAGGCTTATTCTTGTCCAATTAGGGTTTTTAACCAATCTTGTGCATCCAATAAGTTCATTTGTGTCATTGGATGAACATTTAGGTCATTTTCGTCCTCCCTAGGCTTATTCTTGTCCAATTAGGGTTTTTAACCAATCTTGTGCATCCAATAAGTTCATTTGTGTCATTGGAGGAACATTTAGGTCATTTTCGTCCTCCCTAGTCTTATTCTTGTCCAATTAGGGTTTTTATGCAATCTTGTGCATCCAATAGGTGTGTTTGTGTCATTGGACGAACCTTTAGGTCATTTGCGTCCTCCCTAGGCTTATTCTTGTCCAATTAGGGATTTTAACCAATCTTGTGCATCCAATAAGTTCATTTGTGTCATTGGATGAACATTTAGGTCATTTTCGTCCTCCCTAGGCTTATTCTTGTCCAATTAGGGTTTTTAACCAATCTTGTGCATCCAATAAGTTCATTTGTGTCATAGGATGAACATTTAGGTCAATTTCGTCCTCCCTAGTCTTATTCTTGTCCAATTAGGGTTTTAAGCAATCTTGTGCATCCAATATGTGTGTTTGTATCATTGGACGAACATTTAGGTCATTTTCGCCCCCCCGTAGGCTGATTCTTGTCCAATTAGGGTTTTTAACCAATCTTGTGCATCCAATAAGTTCATTTGTGTCGTTTGATGAACATTTAGGTCATTTTCATCCTCCCTAGGCTTATTCTTGTCCAATTAGGGTTTTTAACCAATCTTGTGCATCCAATAAGTTCATTTGTATCATTGGATGAACATTTAGGTCATTTTCGTCCTCCCTAGGCTTATTCTTGTCCAATTAGGGTTTTTAGCCAATCTTGTGCATCCAATAAGTTCATTTGTGTCATTGGAGGAACATTTAGGTCATTTTCGTCCTCCCTAGGCTTATTCTTGTCCAATTGGGGTTTTTAACCAATCATTCGCATCCAATAAGTTTATTTGTGTCATTGGATGAACATTTAGGTCATTTTCGTCCTCCCTATGCTTATTCTTGTCCAATTAGGGTTTTTAACCAATCTTGTGCATCCAATAAGTTCATTTGTGTCATTGGATGAACATTTAGGTCATTTTCGTCCTCCCTAGGCTTATTCTTGTCCAATTAGGGTTTTTAACCAATCTTGTGCATCCAATAAGTTCATTTGTGTCATTGGATGAACATTTAGGTCATTTTCGTCCTCCCTAGTCTTATTCTTGTCCAATTAGGGTTTTTATGCAATCTTGTGCATCCAATAGGTGTTTTTGTGTCATTGGACGAACATTTAGGTCATTTTCGTCCTCCCTAGGCTTATTCTTGTCCAATTGGGGTTTTCAACCAATCTTGTGCATCCAATAAGTTCATTTGTGTCATTGGATGAACATTTAGGTCATTTTCGTCCTCCCTAGTCTTATTCTTGTCCAATTAGGGTTTTTATGTAATCTTGTGCATCCAATAGGTGTGTTTGTGTCATTGGAGGAACATTTAGGTCATTTTCGTCCTCCCTAGTCTTATTCTTGTCGAATTAGGGTTTTTATGCAATCTTGTGCATCCAATAGGTGTGTTTGTGTCATTGGAGGAACAATTAGGTCATTTTCGTCCTCCCTAGTCTTATTCTTGTCCAATTAGGGTTTTAAGCAATCTTGTGCATCCAATATGTGTGTTTGTGTCATTGGATGAACATTTAGGTAATTTTCGTCCTCCCTATGCTTATTCTTGTCCAATTAGGGCTCTTAACAAATCTTGTGCATACAATAAGTTCATTTGTGTCATTGGATGAACATTTAAGTCATTTTCGTCCTCCCTAGTCTTATTCTAGTCCAATTAGGGTTTTTATGCAATCTTGTGCATCCAATAGGTGTGTTTGTGTCATTGGACGAACATTTAGGTCATTTTCGTCCTCCCTAGGCTTATTCTTGTCCAATTAGGGTTTTTAACCAATCTTGTGCATCCAATAAGTTCATTTGTGTCATTGGATGAACATTTAGGTCATTTTCGTCCTCCCTAGTCTTATTCTTGTCCAATTAGGGTTTTTATGCAATCTTGTGCATCCAATAGGTGTGTTTGTGTCATTGGAGGAACATTTAGGTCATTTTCGTCCTCCCTAGTCTTATTCTTCTCCAATTAGGGTTTTAAGCAATCTTGTGCATCCAATATGTGGGTTTGTGTCATTGGATAAACATTTAGGTCATTTTCGTCCTCCTTATGCTTATTCTTGTCCAATTAGGGTTTTTAACCAATCTTTTGCATCCAATAAGTTCATTTGTGTCATTGGATGAACATTTAGGTCATTTTCGTCCTCCCTAGGCTTATTCTTGTCCAATTAGGGTTTTTAACCAACCTTGTGCATCCAATAAGTTCATTTGTGTCATTGGTTGAACATTTAGGTCATTTTCGTCCTCCCTAGTCTTATTCTTGTCCAATTAGGGTTTTTATGCAATCTTGTGCTTCCAATAGTTGTGTTTGTGTCATTGGACGAACATTTAGGTCATTTTCGTCCTCCCTAGGCTTATTCTTGTCCAATTAGGGTTTTTAACCAATCTTGTGCATCCAATAAGTTCATTTGTGTCATTGGATGAACATTTAGGTCATTTTCGTCCTCCCTAGTCTTATTCTTGTCCAATTAGGGTTTTTAACCAATCTTGTGCATCCAATAAGTTCATTTGTGTCATTGGAGGAACATTTAGGTCATTTTCGTCCTCCCTAGTCTTATTCTTGTCCAATTATGGTTTTTATGCAATCTTGTGCATCCAATAGGTGTGTTTGTGTCAATGGACGAACCTTTAGGTCATTTTCGTCCTCCCTAGGCTTATTCTTGTCCAATTAGGGATTTTAACCAATCTTGTGCATCCAATAAGTTCATTTGTGTCATTGGATGAACATTTAGGTCATTTTCGTCCTCCCTAGGCTTATTCTTGTCCAATTAGGATTTTTAACCAATCTTGTGCATCCAATAAGTTCATTTGTGTCATAGGATGAACATTTAGGTCATTTTCGTCCTCCCTAGTCTTATTCTTGTCCAATTAGGGTTTTAAGCAATCTTGTGCATCCAATATGTGTGTTTGTATCATTGGACGAACATTTAGGTCATTTTCACCCCCCTAGGCTTATTCTTGTCCAATTAGGGTTTTTAACAAATCTTGTGCATCCAATAAGTTCATTTGTGTCATTGGATGAACATTTAGGTCATTTTCGTCCTCCCTAGGCTTATTCTTGTCCAATTAGGGTTTTTAACCAATCTTATGCATCCAATAAGTTCATTTGTGTCATTGGATGAACATTTAGGTCATTTTCGTCCTCCCTAGTCTTATTCTTGTCCAATTAGCATTTCAAGCAATCTTGTGCATCCAATATGTGTGTTTGTGTCATTGGATGAACATTTAGGTCATTTTCGTCCTCCCTAGTCTTATTCTTGTCCAATTAGGGTTTTTATGCAATCTTGTGCATCCAATAGGTGTGTTTCTGTCATTGGACGAACATTTAGGTCATTTTCGCCCTCCCTAGGCTTATTCTTGTCCAATTAGGGTTTTTAACCAATCTTGTGCATCCAATAAGTTCATTTGTGTCATTGGATGAACATTTAGGTCATTTTCGTCCTCCCTAGTCTTATTCTTGTCCAATTAGGGTTTTAAGCAATCTTGTGCATCCAATATGTGTGTTTGTGTCATTGGATGAACATTTAGGTCATTTTCCTCCTCCCTATGCTTATTCTTGTCCAATTAGGGTTTTTAACCAATCTTGTGCATCCAATAAGTTCATTTGTGTCATTAGACGAACATTTAGGTCATTTTCGTCCTCCCTAGTCTTATTCTTGTCCAATTAGGGTTTTCAACCAATCATGTGCATCCAATAAGTTGATTTGTGTCATTGGACAAACATTTAGGTCATTTTCGTCCTCCCTAGGCTTTTTCTTGTCCAATTAAGGTTTTTAACCAATCTTGTGCATCCAATAAGTTCATTTGTGTCATTAGACAAACATTTAGGTCATTTTTATCCTCCCTAGGCTTATTCTTGTCCAACTAGGGTTTTTAACCAATCATGTGCATCCAATAAGTTGATTTGTGTCATTGGATGAACATTTAGGTCATTTTCGTCCTCCCTAGGCTTATTCTTGTCCAATTAGGGTTTTTAACCAATCTTGTGCATCCAATAAGTTCATTTGTGTCATTGGATGAACATTTAGGTCATTTTCGTCCTCCGTAGGCTTATTCTTGTCCAATTTGGGTTTTTAACCAATCTTGTGCATCCAATAAGTTCATTTGTGTCATTGGATGAACATTTAGGTCATTTTCGTCCTCCCTAGGCTTATTCTTGTCCAATTAGGGTTTTTAACCAATCTTGTGCATCCAATAAGTTCATTTGTGTCATTGGATGAACATTTAGGTCATTTTCGTCCTCCCTAGGCTTATTCTTGTCCAATTAGGGTTTTAAACCAATCTTGTGCATCCAATAAGTTCATTTGTGTCATTGGATGAACATTTAGGTCATTTTCGTCCTCCCTAGGCTTTTTCTTGTCCAATTAGGGTTTTTATGCAATCTTGTGCATCCAATAGGTGTGTTTGTGTCATTGGACGAACATTTAGGTCATTTTCGTCCTCCCTAGGCTTATTCTTGTCCAATTAGGGTTTTTATGCAATCTTGTGCATCCAATAGGTGTGTTTGTGTCATTGGACGAACATTTAGGTGATTTTCGTCCTCCCTAGGCTTATTCTTGTCCGATTAAGGTTTTTAACAAATCTTGTGCATCCAATAAGTTCATTTGTGTCATTGGATGAACATTTAGGTCATTTTCGTCCTCCCTAGGCTTATTCTTGTCCAATTAGGGTTTTTAACCAATCTTGTGCATCCAATAAGTTCATTTGTGTCATTGGATGAACATTTAGGTCATTTTCCTCCTCCCTGGGCTTATTCTTGTCCAATTAGGGTTTTTAACCAATCTTGTGCATCCAATAGGTGTGTTTGTGTCATTGGATGAACATTTAGGTCATTTTCGTCCTCCCTATGCTTATTCTAGTCCAATTAGGGTTTTTAACCAATCTTGTGCATCCAATAAGTTCAATTGTGTCATTGGATGAACATTTAGGTCATTTTCGTCCTCCCTAGGCTTATTCTTGTCCAATTAGGGTTTTTAACCAATCTTGTGCATCCAATAAGTTCATTTGTGTCATTAGATGAACATTTAGGTCATTTTCGTCCTCCCTAGTCTTATTCTTGTCCAATTAGCATTTCAAGCAATCTTGTGCATCCAATATGTGTGTTTGTGTCATTGGATGAACATTTAGGTCATTTTCGTCCTCCCTAGTCTTATTCTTGTCCAATTAGGGTTTTTATGCAATCTTGTGCATCCAATAAGTGTGTTTGTGTCATTGGACGAACATTTATGTCATTTTCGCCCTCCCTAGGCTTATTCTTGTCCAATTAGGGTTTTTAACCAATCTTGTGCATCCAATACGTTCATTTGTGTCATTGGATGAACATTTAGGTCATTTTCGTTCTCCCTAGGCTTATTCTTGTCCGATTAGGGTTTTTAACCAATCTTGTGCATCCAATAAGTTCATTTGTGTCATTGGATGAACATTTAGGTCATTTTCGTCCTCCCTAGGCTTATTCTTGTCCAATTAGGGTTTTTAACCAATCTTGTGCATCCAATAAGTTCATTTGTGTCATAGGATGAACATTTAGGTCAATTTCGTCCTCCCTAGTCTTATTCTTGTCCAATTAGGGTTTTAAGCAATCTTGTGCATCCAATATGTGTGTTTGTATCATTGGACGAACATTTAGGTCATTTTCGCCCCCCCCGTAGGCTGATTCTTGTCCAATTAGGGTTTTTAACCAATCTTGTGCATCCAATAAGTTCATTTGTGTCGTTTGATGAACATTTAGGTCATTTTCGTCCTCCCTAGGCTTATTCTTGTCCAATTAGGGTTTTTAACCAATCTTGTGCATCCAATAAGTTCATTTGTGTCATTGGATGAACATTAAGGTCATTTTCGTCCTCCCTAGTCTTATTCTTGTCTAATTAGCATTTCAAGCAATCTTGTGCATCCAATATGTGTGTTTGTGTCATTGGATGAACATTTAGGTCATTTTTGTCCTCCCTAGTCTTATTCTTGTCCAATTAGGGTTTTTATGCAATCTTGTGCATCCAATAGGTGTGTTTGTGTCATTGGACGAACATTTAGGTCATTTTCGCCCTCCCTAGGCTTATTCTTGTCCAATTAGGGTTTTTAACCAATCTTGTGCATCCAATACGTTCATTTGTGTCATTGGATGAACATTTAGGTCATTTTCGTCCTCCCTAGGCTTATTCTTGTCCAATTAGGGTTTTTAACCAATCTTGTGCATCCAATAAGTTCATTTGTGTCATTCGATGAACATTTAGGTCATTTTCGTCCTCCCTAGGCTTAATCTTGTCCAATTAGGGTTTTTAGCCAATCTTGTGCATCCAATAAGTTCATTTGTGTCATTGGATGAACATTTAGGTCATTTTCGTCCTCCCTAGGCTTATTCTTGTCCAATTAGGGTTTTTAATCAACCTAGTACATCCAATAAGTTCATTTGTGTTATTGGAGGAACATTTAGGTCATTTTCGTCCTCCCTAGGCTTATTCTTGTCCAATTAGAGTTTTTATGCAATCTTGTGCATCCAATAGGTGTGTTTGTGTCATTGGACGAACATTTAGGTCATTTTCGCCCTCCCTAGGCTTATTCTTGTCCAATTAGGGTTTTTAACCAATCTTGTGCATCCAATACGTTCATTTGTGTCATTGGATGAACATTTAGGTCATTGTCGTCCTCCCTAGGCTTATTCTTGTCCAATTAGGGTTTTTAACCAATCTTGTGCATCCAATAAGTTCATTTGTGTCATTCGATGAACATTTAGGTCATTTTCGTCCTCCCTAGGCTTATTCTAGTCCAATTAGGGTTTTTAGCCAATCTTGTGCTTCCAATAAGTTCATTTGTGTCATTGGATGAACATTTAGGTCATTTTCGTCCTCCCTAGGCTTATTCTTGTCCAATTAGGGTTTTTAATCAACCTAGTACATCCAATAAGTTCATTTGTGTTATTGGAGGAACATTTAGGTCATTTTCGTCCTCCCTAGTCTTATTCTTGTCCAATTAGAGTTTTTATGCAATCTTGTGCATCCAATAGGTGTGTTTGTGTCATTGGACGAACATTTAGGTCATTTTCGCCCTCCCTAGGCTTATTCTTGTCCAATTAGGGTTCTTAACCAATCTTGTGCATCCAATAAGTTCATTTGTGTCATTGGATGAACATTTTGGTCATTTTCATCCTCCCTAGGATTATTGTTGTCCAATTAGGGTTTTTAACCAATCTTGTGCATCCAATAAGTTCATTTGTGTCATTGGATGAACATTTAGGTCATTTTCGTCCTCCCTAGTCTTATTCTTGTCTAATTAGGGTTTTAAGCAATCTTGTGCATCCAATATGTGTGTTTGTGTCATTGGATGAACATTTAGGTCATTTTCGTCCTCCCTAGTCTTATTCTTGTCCAATTAGGGTTTTTATGCAATCTTGTGCATCCAAGAGGTGTGTTTGTGTCATTGGACGAACATTTAGGTCATTTTCGCCCTCGCTAGGCTTATTCTTGTCCAATTAGGGTTTTTAACCAATCTTGTGCATCCAATAAGTTCATTTGTGTCATTGGATGAACATTTAGGTCATTTTCGTCCTCCCTAGGCTTATTCTTGTCCAATTAGGGTTTTTAACCAATCTTGTGCATCCAATAAGTTCATTTGTGTCATTGGAGGAACATTTAGATCATTTTCGTCCTCCCTAGGCTTATTCTTGTACAATTAGGGTTTTTAACCAATCTTGGGCATCCAATAAGTTCATTTGTGTCATTGGATGAACATTTAGGTCATTTTCGTCCTCCCTAGGCTTATTCTTGTCCAATTAGGGTTTTTAACCAATCTTGTGCATCCAATAAGTTCATTTGTGTCATTGGATGAACATTTAGGTCATTTTCGTCCTCCCTAGTCTTATTCTTGTCCAATTCGGGTTTTTATGCAATCTTATGCATCCAATATGTGTGTTTGTGTCATTGGATGAACATTTAGGTCATTTTCGTCCTCCCTAGGCTTATTCTTGTCCAATTAGTGTTTTTAACCAATCTTGTGCATCCAATAAGTTCATTTGTGTCATTGGATGAACATTTAGGTCATTTTCGTCCTCCCTATGCTTATTCTAGTCCAATTAGGGTTTTTATGCAATCTTGTGCATCCAATAGGTGTGTTTGTGTCATTGGACGAACATTTAGGTCATTTTCGTCATCCCTAGTCTTATTCTAGTCGAATTAGGGTTTTTAACCAATCTTGTGCATCCAATAAGTTCATTTGTGTCATTGGATGAACATTTAGGTCATTTTCGTCCTCCCTAGGCTTATTCTTGTCCAATTAGGGTTTTTAACCAATCTTGTGCATCCAATAAGTTCATTTGTGTCATTGGATGAACATTTAGGTCATTTTCGTCCTCACTAGGCTTATTCTTGTCCAATTAGGGTTTTTAACCAATCTTGTGCATCCAATATGTTCATTTGTGTCATTGGATGAACATTTAGGTCATTTTCGTCCTCCCTAGTCTTATTCTTGTCCAATTAGGGTTTTTAACCAATCTTGTGCATCCAATAAGTTCATTTGTGTCATTGGATGAACATTTTGGTCATTTTCATCCTCCCTAGGCTTATTCTTGTCCAATTAGGGTTTTTAACCAATCTTGTGCATCCAATAAGTTCATTTGTGTCATTGGATGAACATTTAGGTCATTTTCGTCCTCCCTAGTCTTATTCTTATCTAATTAGGGTTTTAAGCAATCTTGTGCATCCAATATGTGTGTTTGTGTCATTGGATGAACATTTAGGTCATTTTCGTCCTCCATAGTCTTATTCTTGTCCAATTAGGGTTTTTATGCAATCTTGTGCATCCAATAGGTGTGTTTGTGTCATTGGACAAACATTTAGGTCATTTTCGTCCTCCCTAGGCTTATTCTTGTCCAATTAGGGTTTTTAACCAATCTTGTGCATCCAATAAGTTCATTTGTGTCATTGGATGAACAATTAGGTCATTTTCGTCCTCCCTAGACTTATTCTTGTCCTATTAGGGTTTTTAACCAATCTTGTGCATCCAATAAGTTCATTTGTGTCATTGGATGAACATTTAGGTCATTTTCGTCCTCCCTAGGCTTATTCTTGTCCAATTAGGGTTTTTAACCAATCTTGTGCATCCAATAAGTTCATTTGTGTCATTGGATGAACATTTAGGTCATTTTCGTCCTCCCTAGTCTTATTCTTGTCCAATTAGGGTTTTTATGCAATCTTATTCCTCCAATAGGTGTGTTTGTGTCATTGTAGGAACATTTAGGTCATTTTCGTCCTCCCTAGTTTTATTCTTGTCCAATTAGGGTTTTTATGCAATCTTGTGCATCCAATAGGTGTGTTTGTGTCATTGGACGAACATTTAGGTCATTTTGGTCCTCCCTAGGCTTATTCTTGTCCAATTAGGGTTTTTAACCAATCTTGTGCATCCAATAAGTTCATTTGTGTCATTGGATGAACATTTAGGTCATTTTCATCCTCCCAATGCTTATTCTTGTCCTATTAGGGTTTTCAACCAATCTTGTGCATCCAATAAGTTCATTTGTGTCATTGGATGAACATTTAGGTCATTTTCGTCCTCCCTAGGCTTATTCTTGTCCAATTAGGGTTTTTAACCAATCTTGTGCATCCAATAAGTTCATTTGTGTCATTGGATGAACATTTAGGTCATTTTCGTCCTCCCTAGTCTTATTCTTGTCCAATTAGGGTTTTTATGCAATCTTGTGCATCCAATAGGTGTGTTTGTGTCATTGGAGGAACATTTAGGTCATTTTCGTCTTCCCTAGTCTTATTCTTGTCCAATTAGGGTTTTAAGCAATCTTGTGCATCCAATATGTGGGTTTGTGTCATTGGATGAACATTTAGGTCATTTTCGTCCTCCCTATGCTTATTCTTGTCCAATTAGGGTTTTTAACCAATCTTGTGCATCCAATAAGTTCATTTGTGTCATTGGATGAACATTTAGGTAATTTTCGTCCTCCCTAGGCTTATTCTTGTCCAATTAGGGTTTTTAACCAATCTTCTGCATCCAATAAGTTCATTTGTGTCATTGGATGAAAATTTAGGTCATTTTCATCCTCCCAAGTCTTATTCTTGTCCAATTAGGGTTTTAAGCAATCTTGTGCCTCCAATATGTGTGTTTGTGTCATTCGATGAACATTTAGGTCATTTTCGTCCTCCCTAGTCTTATTCTTGTCCAATTAGGGTTTTTATGCAATCTTGTGCATCCAAGAGGTGTGTTTGTGTCATTGGACGAACATTTAGGTCATTTTCGCCCTCCCTAGGCTTATTCTTGTCCAATTAGGGTTTTTAACCAATCTTGTGCATCCAATAAGTTCATTTGTGTCATTGGATGAACATTTAGGTCATTTTCGTCCTCCCTAGGCTTATTCTTGTCCAATTAGGGTTTTTGACCAATTTTGTGCATCAAATAAGTTCATTTGTGTCATTGGAGGAACATTTAGGTCATTTTCGTCCTCCCTAGTCTTATTCTTGTCCAATTATGGTTTTTATGCAATCTTGTGCATCCAATAGGTGTGTTTGTGTCATTGGACGAACCTTTAGGTCATTTTCGTCCTCCCTAGTCTTATTCTTGTCCAATTAGGGATTTTAACCAATCTTGGGCATCCAATAAGTTCATTTGTGTCATTGGATGAACATTTAGGTCATTTTCGTCCTCCATAGGCTTATTCTTGTTCAATTAGGGTTTTTAACCAATCTTGTGCATCCAATAAGTTCATTTGTGTCATAGGATGAACATTTAGGTCATTTTCGTCCTCCATAGTCTTATTCTCTTCCAATTAGGGTTTTAAGCAATCTTGTGCATCCAATATGTGTGTTTGTATCATTGGACGAACATTTAGGTCATTTTCACCCCCCCTAGGCTTATTCTTGTCCAATTAGGGTTTTT
>JBBPBR010001898.1:3545-15564 GCA_037974775.1 Cicer pinnatifidum | reverse complement strand
TAAAAACCCTAATTGGACAAGAATAAGACTAGGGAGGACGAAAATGACCTAAATGTTCCTCCAATGACACAAATGAACTTATTGGATGCACAAGATTGGTTAAAAACCCTAATTGGACAACAATAAGCCTAGGGAGGACGAAAATGACCTAAATGTTCATCCAATGACACAAATGAACTTATTGGATGCACAAGATTGGTTAAAAACCCAAATTGGACAAGAATAAGCCTAGGGAGGGCGAAAATGACCTAAATGTTTGTCCAATGACAGAAACACACCTATTGGATGCACAAGATTGCATAAAAACCCTAATTGGACAAGAATAAGACTAGGGAGGACGAAAATGACCTAAATGTTCATCCAATGACACAAACACACATATTGGATGCACAAGATTGCTTGAAATGCAAATTGGACAAGAATAAGACTAGGGAGGACGAAAATGACCTAAATGTTCATCCAATGACACAAATGAACTTATTGGAATGACAAGATTGGTTAAAAACCCTAATTGGACAAGAATAAGCCTAGGGAGGACGAAAATGACCTAAATGTTCATCCAATGACACAAATGAACTTATTGGATGCACAAGATTGGTTAAAAACCCTAATTGGACAAGAATAAGCCTAGGGGGGTGAAAGTGACCTAAATGTTCGTCCAATGATACAAACACACATATTGGATGCACAAGATTGCTTAAAACCCTAATTGGACAAGAATAAGACTAGGGAGGACGAAAATGACCTAAATGTTCATCCTATGACACAAATGAACTTATTGGATGCACAAGATTGGTTAAAAACCCTAATTGGACAAGAATAAGCCTACGGAGGACGAAAATGACCTAAATGTTCATCCAATGACACAAATGAACTTATTGGATGCACAAGATTGGTTAAAATCCCTAATTGGACAAGAATAAGCCTAGGGAGGACGAAAATGACCTAAAGGTTCGTCCAATGACACAAACACACCTATTGGATGCACAAGATTGCATAAAAACCATAATTGGACAAGAATAAGACTAGGGAGGACGAAAATGACCTAAATGTTCCTCCAATGACACAAATGAACTTATTGGATGCACAAGATTGGTTAAAAACCCTAATTGGACAAGAATAAGCCTAGGGAGGACGAAAATGACCTAAATGTTCATCCAATGACACAAATGAACTTATTGGATGCACAAGATTGGTTAAAAACCCTAATTGGACAAGAATAAGCCTAGGGAGGGCGAAAATGACCTAAATGTTCGTCCAATGACACAAACACACCTCTTGGTTGCACAAGATTGCATAAAAACCCTAATTGGACAAGAATAAGACTAGGGAGGACGAAAATGACCTAAATGTTCGTCCAATGACACAAACACACATATTGGATGCACAAGATTGCTTGAAACCCTAATTGGACAAGAATAAGACTTGGGAGGATGAAAATGACCTAAATTTTCATCCAATGACACAAATGAACTTATTGGATGCACAAGATTGGTTAAAAACCCTAATTGGACAAGAATAAGCCTAGGGAGGACGAAAATGACCTAAATGTTCCTCCAATGACACAAATGAACTTATTGGATGACAAGATTGGCTAAAAACCCTAATTGGACAAGAATAAGCCTAGGGAGGACGAAAATGACCTAAATGTTCATCCAATGACACAAATGAACTTATTGGATGCACAAGATTGGTTAAAAACCCTAATTGGACAAGAATAAGCCTAGGGAGGACGAAAATGACCTAAATGTTCATCCAATGACACAAATGAACTTATTGGATGCACAAGATTGGTTAAAAACCCTAATTGGACAAGAATTAGCCTAGGGAGGACGAAAATGACCTAAATGTTCGTCCAATGACACAAACACACCTATTGGATGCACAAGATTGGTTAAAAACCCTAATTGGACAAGAATAAGCCTAGGGAGGAAGAAAATGACCTAAATGTTCATCCAATGACACAAATGAACTTATTGGATGCACAAGATTGGTTAAAAACCCTAATTGGACAAGAATAAGCCTAGGGAGGACGAAAATGACCTAAATGTTCATCCAATGACACAAATGAACTTATTGGATGCACAAGATTGGTTAAAAACCCTAATTGGACAAGAATAAGCCTAGGGAGGACGAAAATGACCTAAATGTTCATCCAATGACACAAATGAACTTATTGGATGCACAAGATTGGTTAAAAACCCTAATTGGACACGAATAAGCCTAGGGAGGACGAAAATGACCCAAATGTTCGTCCAATGACACAAACACACCTATTGGATGCACAAGATTGCATAAAAACCCTAATTGGACAAGAATAAGACTAGGGAGGACGAAAATGACCTAAATGTTCCTCCAATGACACAAACACACCTATTGGATGCACAAGATTGCATAAAAACCTAATTCGACAAGAATAAGACTAAGGACGACGAAAATTACCTAAATGTTCATCCAATGACACAAATGAACTTATTGGATGCACAAGATTGGTTAAAAACCCTAATTGGACAAGAATAAGCCTAGGGAGGACGAAAATGACCTAAATGTTCGTCCAATGACACAAACACACCTATTGGATGCACAAGATTGCATAAAAACCCTAATTGGACAAGAATAAGACTAGGGAGGACGAAAATGACCTAAATGTTCCTCCAATGACACAAACACACCTATTGGATGCACAAGATTGCATAAAAACCCTAATTGGACAAGAATAAGACTAGAAGGACGAAAATGACCTAAATGTTCATTCAATGACACAAATGAACTTATTGAATGCACAAGATTGGTTAAAAACCCTAATCGGACAAAAATAAGCCTAGGGAGGACGAAAATGACCTAAATGTTCGTCCAATGACACAAACACACCTATTGGATGCACAAGATTGCATAAAAACCCTAATTGGACAAGAATAAGACTAGGGAGGACGAAAATGACCTAAATGTTCCTCCAATGACACAAACACACCTATAGGATGCACAAGATTGCATAAAAACCCTAATTGGACAAGAATAAGCAATAGGGAGGACGAAAATGACCTAAACGTTCATCCAATGACACAAACCCACATATTGGATGCACAAGATTGCTTAAAACTCTAATTGGACAAGAATAAGCCTAGGGAGGACGAAAATGACCTAAATGTTCGTCCAATGACACAAACACACCTATTGGATGCACAAGATTGCATAAAAACCCTAATTGGACAAGAATAAGACTAGGGAGGACGAAAATGACCTAAATGTTCCTCCAATGACACAAACACACCTATTGGATGCACAAGATTGCATAAATACCCTAATTCGACAAATATAAGACTAGGGAGGACGAAAATGACCTAAATGTTCCTCCAATGACACAAACACACCTATTGGATGCACAAGATTGCATAAAAACCCTAATTGGACAAGAATAAGACTAGGGAGGACGTAAATGACCTAAATGTTCCACCAATGACACAAATGAACTTATTGGATGCACAAGGTTGGTTAAAAACCCTAATTGGACAAGAATAAGCCTAGGGAGGACGAAAATGACCTAAATGTTCATCCAATGACACAAATGAACTTATTGGATGCACAAGATTGGTTAAAAACCCTAATTGGACAAGAATAAGCCTAGGGAGGACGAAAATGACCTAAATGTTCATCCAATGACACAAATGAACTTATTAATTGCACAAGATTGGTTGAAAACCCTAATTGGATAAGAATAAGCCTAGGGAGGACGAAAATGACCTAAATGTTCATCCAATGAGACAAATGAACTTATTGGATGCACAAGATTGGTTAAAAACCCTAATTGGACAAGAATAAGTCTAGGGAGGATGAAAATGACCTAAATGTTCGTCCAATGACACAAACACACCTATTGGATGCACAAGATTGCATAAAAACCCTAATTGGACAAGAATAAGACTAGGGAGGACGAAAATGACCTAAATGTTCCTCCAATGACACAAACACACCTATTGGATGAACAAGATTGCATAAAAACCCTAATTCGACAAGAATAAGACTAGGGAGGACGAAAATGACCTAAATGTTCCTCCAATGACACAAACACATCTATTGGATGCACAAGATTGCATAAAAACCCTAATTGGACAAGAATAAGACTAGGGAGGACGAAAATGACCTAAATGTTCATCCAATGACACAAATGAACTTATTGGATGCACAAGATTGGTTAAAAACCCTATTTAGACAAGAATAAGCCTAGGGAGGACGAAAATGACCTAAATGTTCATCCAATGACACAAATGAACTTATTGGATGCACAAGATTGGTTAAAAACCCTAATTGGACAAGAATAAGCCTAGGGAGGACGAAAATGACCTAAATGTTCCTCCAATGACACATACATTCCTATTGGATGCACAATATTGCATAAAAACCCTAATTGGACAAGAATAAGACTAGGGAGGACGAAAATGACCTAAATGTTCATCCAATGACACAAATGAACTTATTGGATGCACAAGATTGGTTAAAAACCCTAATTGGACAAGAATAAGCCTAGGGAGGACGAAAATGACCTAAATGTTCATCCAATGACACAAATGAACTTATTGGATGCACAAGATTGGTTAAAAACCCTAATTGGACAAGAATAAGCCTAGGGAGGACGAAAATGACTTAAATGTTCGTCCAATGACACAAACACACCTATTGGATGCACAAGATTGCATAAAAACCCTAATTGGACAAGAATAAGACTAGGGAGGACGAAAATGACCTAAATGTTCATCAAATGACACAAATGAACTTATTGGATGCACAAGATTGGTTAAAAACCCTAATTGGACAAGAATAAGCATAGGGAGGACGAAAAATGACCTAAATGTTCATCCAATGACACAAACCCACATATTGGATGCACAAGATTGCTTAAAACCCTAATTGGACAAGAATAAGACTAGGGAGGACGAAAATGACTTAAAAGTTCATCCAATGACACAAATGAACTTATTGGATGCACAAGATTGGTTAAAAACCCTAATTGGACAAGAATAAGCCTAGGGAGGACGAAAATGACCTAAATGTTCATCCAATGACACAAATGAACTTATTGGATGCACAAGATTGGTTAAAAACCCTAATTGGACAAGAATAAACCTAGGGAGGACGAAAATGACCTAAATGTTCGTCCAATGACACAAACACACCTATTGGATGCACAAGATTACATAAAAACCCTAATTGGACAAGAATAAGACTAGGGAGGACGAAAATGACCTAAATGTTTTTCCAATGACACAAACACACCTATTGGATGCACAAGATTGGTTAAAAACCCTAATTGGACAAGAATAAGCCTAGGGAAGACGAAAATGACCTAAATGTTCATCCAATGACACAAATGAACTTATTTGATGCACAAGATTGGTTAAAAACCCTAATTGGACAAGAATAAGCCTAAGGAGGACGAAAATGACCTAAATGTTCCTCCAATGACACAAATGAACTTATTAGATGCACAAGATTGGCTAAAAAGCCTAATTGGACAAGAATAAGCCTAGGGAGGACGAAAATGACCTAAATGTTCATCCAATGACACAAATGAACTTATTGGATGCACAAGATTGGTTAAAAACCCTAATTGGACAAGAATAAGCCTAGGGAGGACGAAAATGACCTAAATGTTCATCCAATGACACAAATGAACTTATTGGATGCACAAGATTGGTTAAAAACCCTAATTGGACAAGAATAAGCCTAGGGAGGACGAAAATGACCTAAATGTTCATCCAATGACACAAATGAACATATTGGATGCACAAGATTGGTTAAAAACCCTAATTGGACAAGAATAAGCCTAGGGGGGTGAAAATGACCTAAATGTTCGTCCAATGATACAAACACACATATTGGATGCACAAGATTGCTTAAAACCCTAATTGGACAAGAATAAGACTAGGGAGGACGAAAATGACCTAAATGTTCATCCTATGACACAAATGAACTTATTGGATGCACAAGATTGGTTAAAAACCCTAATTGGACAAGAATAAGCCTAGGGAGGACGAAAATGACCTAAATGTTCATCCAATGACACAAATGAACTTATTGGATGCACAAGGTTGGTTAAAAACCCAAATTGGACAAGAATAAGCCTAGGGAGGGCGAAAATGACCTAAATGTTCGTCCAATGACAGAAACACACCTATTGGATGCACAAGATTGCATAAAAACCCTAATTGGACAAGAATAAGACTAGGGAGGACGAAAATGACCTAAATGTTCATCGAATGACACAAATGAACTTATTGGATCCACAAGATTGGTTAAAAACCCTAATTGGACAAGAATAAGCCTTGGGAGGACGAAAGTGACCTAAATGTTCATCCAATGACACAAATGAACGTATTGGATGCACAAGATTGGTTAAAAACCCTAATTGGACAAGAATAAGCCTAGGGAGGGCGAAAATGACCTAAATGTTTGTCCAATGACACAAACACACCTATTGGATGCACAAGATTGCATAAAAACCCTAATTGGACAAGAATAAGACTAGGGAGGACGAAAATGACCTAAATGTTCATCCAATGACACAAACACACATATTGGATGCACAAGTTTGCTTGAAATGCTAATTGGACAAGAATAAGACTAGGGAGGACGAAAATGACCTAAATGTTCATCCAATGACACAAATGAACTTATTGGATGCACAAGATTGGTTAAAAACCCTAATTGGACAAGAATAAGCCTAGGGAGGACGAAAATGACCTAAATGTTCATCAAATGACACAAATGAACTTATTGGATGCACAAGATTGGTTAAAAACCCTAATTGGACAAGAATAAGCCTAAGTGGGGCGAAAATGACCTAAATGTTCGTCCAATGATACAAACACACATATTGGATGCACAAGATTGCTTAAAACCCTAATTGGACAAGAATAAGACTAGGGAGGACGAAAATGACCTAAATGTTCATCCTATGACACAAATGAACTTATTGGATGCACAAGATTGGTTAAAAACCCAAATTGGACAAGAATAAGCCTAGGGAGGGCGAAAATGACCTAAATGTTCGTCCAATGACAGAAACACACCTATTGGATGCACAAGATTGCATAAAAACCCTAATTGGACAAGAATAAGACTAGGGAGGACGAAAATGACCTAAATGTTCATCCAATGACACAAACACACATATTGGATGCACAAGATTGCTTGAAATGCTAATTGGACAAGAATAAGACTAGGGAGGACGAAAATGACCTAAATGTTCATCCAATGACACAAATGAACTTATTGGATGCATAAGATTGGTTAAAAACCCTAATTGGACAAGAATAAGCCTAGGGAGGACGAAAATGACCTAAATGTTCATCCAATGACACAAATGAACTTATTGGATGCACAAGATTGGTTAAAAACCCAAATTGGACAAGAATAAGCCTAGGGAGGGCGAAAATGACCTAAATGTTCGTCCAATGACAGAAACACACCTATTGGATGCACAAGATTGCATAAAAACCCTAATTGGACAAGAATAAGACTAGGGAGGACGAAAATGACCTAAATGTTCATCGAATGACACAAATGAACTTATTGGATTCACAAGATTGGTTAAAAACCCTAATTGGACAAGAATAAGCCTAGGGAGGACGAAAATGACCTAAATGTTCATCCAATGACACAAATGAACGTATTGGATGCACAAGATTGGTTAAAAACCCTAATTGGACAAGAATAAGCCTAGGGAGGGCGAAAATGACCTAAATGTTTGTCCAATGACACAAACACACCTATTGGATGCACAAGATTGCATAAAAACCCTAATTGGACAAGAATAAGACTAGGGAGGACGAAAATGACCTAAATGTTCATCCAATGACACAAACACACATATTGGATGCACAAGTTTGCTTGAAATGCTAATTGGACAAGAACAAGACTAGGGAGGACGAAAATGACCTAAATGTTCATCCAATGACACAAATGAACTTATTGGATGCACAAGATTGGTTAAAAACCCTAATTGGACAAGAATAAGCCTAGGGAGGACGAAAATGACCTAAATGTTCATCAAATGACACAAATGAACTTATTGGATGCACAAGATTGGTTAAAAACCCTAATTGGACAAGAATAAGCCTAAGGGGGGGCGAAAATGACCTAAATGTTCGTCCAATGATACAAACACACATATTGGATGCACAAGATTGCTTAAAACCCTAATTGGACAAGAATAAGACTAGGGACGACGAAAATGACCTAAATGTTCATCCTATGACACAAATGAACTTATTGGATGCACAAGATTGGTTAAAAACCCAAATTGGACAAGAATAAGCCTAGGGAGGGCGAAAATGACCTAAATGTTCGTCCAATGACAGAAACACACCTATTGGATGCACAAGATTGCATAAAAACCCTAATTGGACAAGAATAAGACTAGGGAGGACGAAAATGACCTAAATGTTCATCGAATGACACAAATGAACTTATTGGATCCACAAGATTGGTTAAAAACCCTAATTGGACAAGAATAAGCCTTGGGAGGACGAAAGTGACCTAAATGTTCATCCAATGACACAAATGAACGTATTGGATGCACAAGATTGGTTAAAAACCCTAATTGGACAAGAATAAGCCTAGGGAGGGCGAAAATGACCTAAATGTTTGTCCAATGACACAAACACACCTATTGGATGCACAAGATTGCATAAAAACCCTAATTGGACAAGAATAAGACTAGGGAGGACGAAAATGACCTAAATGTTCATCCAATGACACAAACACACATATTGGATGCACAAGTTTGCTTGAAATGCTAATTGGACAAGAATAAGACTAGGGAGGACGAAAATGACCTAAATGTTCATCCAATGACACAAATGAACTTATTGGATGCACAAGATTGGTTAAAAACCCTAATTGGACAAGAATAAGCCTAGGGAGGACGAAAATGACCTAAATGTTCATCAAATGACACAAATGAACTTATTGGATGCACAAGATTGGTTAAAAACCCTAATTGGACAAGAATAAGCCTAAGTGGGGCGAAAATGACCTAAATGTTCGTCCAATGATACAAACACACATATTGGATGCACAAGATTGCTTAAAACCCTAATTGGACAAGAATAAGACTAGGGAGGACGAAAATGACCTAAATGTTCATCCTATGACACAAATGAACTTATTGGATGCACAAGATTGGTTAAAAACCCAAATTGGACAAGAATAAGCCTAGGGAGGGCGAAAATGACCTAAATGTTCGTCCAATGACAGAAACACACCTATTGGATGCACAAGATTGCATAAAAACCCTAATTGGACAAGAATAAGACTAGGGAGGACGAAAATGACCTAAATGTTCATCCAATGACACAAACACACATATTGGATGCACAAGATTGCTTGAAATGCTAATTGGACAAGAATAAGATTATGGAGGACGAAAATGACCTAAATGTTCATCCAATGACACAAATGAACTTATTGGATGCACAAGATTGGTTAAAAACCCTAATTGGACAAGAATAAGCCTAGGGAGGACGAAAATGACCTAAATGTTCATCCAATGACACAAATGAACTTATTGGATGCACAAGATTGGTTAAAAACCCTAATTGGACAAGAATAAGCCTAGGGAGGACGAAAATGACCTAAATGTTCATCCAATGACACAAATGAACTTATTGGATGCACAAGATTGGTTAAAAACCCTAATTGGACAAGAATAAGCCTAGGGACGACGAAAATGTCCTAAATGTTCGTCCAATGACACAAACACACCTATTGGATGCAAAAGATTGCATAAAAACGCTAATTGGACAAGAATAAGACTAGGGAGGACGAAAATGACTTAAATGTTCCTCCAATGACACAAACACCTATTGGATGCACAAGATTGGTTAAAAATCCTAATTGGACAAGAATAAGCCTAGGGAGGACGAAAGTGTCATAAATGTTCCTCCAATGACACAAATGAACTTATTGGTTGCACAAGATTGTCTAAAACCCCTAATTGGACAAGAATAAGCCTAGGGAGGACGAAAATGACCTAAATGTTCATCCAATGAGACATATGAACTAATTGGTTGCACAAGATTGGCTAAAACCCCTAATTGGACAAGAATAAGCCTAGGGAGGACGAAAATGACCTAAATGTTCATCCGATGACACAAATGAACTTATTGGATGCACAAGATTGGTTAAAAACCCTAATTGTACAAGAATAAGCCTAGGGAGGACGAAAATGACCTAAATGTTCATCCAATGACACAAATGAACTTATTGGATGCACAAGATTGGTTAAAAACCCTAATTGGACAAGAATAAGCCTAGGGAGGACGAAAATGACCTAAATGTTCATCCAATGACACAAATGAACTTATTGGATGCACAAGATTGGTTAAAAACCCTAATTGGACAAGAATAAGCCTAGGGAGGACGAAAATGACCTAAATGTTCATCCAATGACACAAATGAACTTATTGGATGCACAAGATTGGTTAAAAACCATAATTGGACAAAAATAAGCCTAGGGAGGACGAAAAGGACCTAAATGTTCGTCCAATGACACAAACACACCTATTGGATGCACAAGATTGCATAAAATCCCTAATTGAACAAGAATAAGACTAGGGGGGGACGTAAATGACCTAAATGTTCCACCAATGACACAAATGAACTTATTGGATGCCCAAGGTTGGTTAAAAACCCTAATTGGACAAGAATAAGCCTAGGGAGGACGAAAATGACCTAAATGTTCAACCAATGACACAAATGAACTTATTGGATGCACAAGGTTGGTTAAAAACCCTAATTGGACAAGAACAAGCCTAGGGAGGACGAAAATGACCTAAATGTTCCTCCAATGACACAAACACGCCTATTGGATGCACAAGATTGCATAAAAACCCTAATTGGACAAGAATAAGACTAAGGAGGACGAAAATGACCTAAATGTTCATCCAATGACACAAATGAAGTTATTGGATGCACAAGATTGGTTAAAAATCCAAAATGGACAAGAGTAAGCCTAGGGAGGACGAAAATGACCTAAATGTTCATCCAATGACACAAATGATCTTATTGGATGCACAAGATTGGTTGAAAACCCTAATTGGACAAGAATAAGCCTAGGGAGGACGAAAATGACCTAAATGTTCATCCAATGACACAAATGAACTTATTGGATGCACAAGATTGGTTAAAAACCCTAATTGGACAAGAATAAGCCTAGGGAGGACGAAAATGACCTAAATGTTCATCCAATGACACAAATGAACTTATTGGATGCACAAGATTGGTTAAAAACCCTAATTGGACAAGAATTAGCCTAGGGAGGACGAAAATGACCTAAATGTTCGTCCAATGACACAAACACACCTATTGGATGCACAAGATTGGTTAAAAACCCTAATTGGACAAGAATAAGCCTAGGGAGGAAGAAAATGACCTAAATGTTCATCCAATGACACAAATGAACTTATTGGATGCACAAGATTGGTTAAAAACCCTAATTGGACAAGAATAAGCCTAGGGAGGACGAAAATGACCTAAATGTTCATCCAATGACACAAATGAACTTATTGGATGCACAAGATTGGTTAAAAACCATAATTGGACAAGAATAAGCCTAGGGAGGACGAAAATGACCTAAATGTTCATCCAATGACACAAATGAACTTATTTGATGCATAAGATTGGTTAAAAACCCTAATTGGACAAGAATAAGCCTAGGGAGGACGTAAATGACCTAAATGTTCGTCCAATGACACAAACACACATATTGGATGCACAAGATTGCTTAAAACCCTAATTGGACAAGAATAAGACTAGGGAGGACGAAAATGACCTAAATGTTCATCCAATGACACAAATGAACTTATTGGATGCACAAGATTGGTTAAAAACCCTAATTGGACAAGAATAAGCCTAGGGAGGACGAAAATGACCTAAATGTTCATCCAATGACACAAATGAACTTATTGGATGCACAAGATTGGTTAAAAACCCTAATTGGACAATAATATGCCTAGGGAGG
>JBBPBR010001896.1:324332-337748 GCA_037974775.1 Cicer pinnatifidum | reverse complement strand
ATTTTCGTTCTCCCTAGGCTTATTCTTGTCCAATTAGGGTTTTTAACCAATCTTGTGCATCCAATAGGTGTGTTTGTGTCATTGGATGATCAATTAGGTCATTTTCGTCCTTCCTAGGCTTATTCTTGTCCAATTAGGGTTTTTAACCAATCTTGTGCATCCAATAAGTTCATTTGTGTCATTGGATTAACATTGAGGTCATTTTCGTCCTCCCGAGGCTTATTCTCGACCAATTAGGTTTTTAACCAGTCTTGTGCATCCAATAAGTTCATTTGTGTCATTGGATTAACATTTAGGTCATTTTCGTCCTCCCTAGGCATATTCTTGTCCAATTAGGGTTTTTAACCAATCTTGTGCATCCAATAGGTGTGTTTGTGTAATTGGATGATCAATTTAGGTCATTTTTGTCCTCCCTAGGCATATTCTTGTCCAATTAGGGTTTTTAACCAATCTTGTGCATCCAATAGGTGTGTTTGTGTCATTGGATGATCAATTAGGTCATTTTCGTCCTCCCTAGGCTTATTCTTGTTCAATTAGGGTTTTTAACCAATCTTGTGCATCCAATAGGTGTGTTTGTGTCATTGCATGATCAATTAGGTCATTTTCGTCCTCCCTAGGCTTATTCTCGACCAATTAGGGTTTTTAACCAATCTTGTGCATCCAATAAGTTCATTTGTGTCATTGGATTAACATTTAGGTCATTTTCGTCCTCCCTAGGCATATTCTTGTCCAATTAGGGTTTTTAATCAATCTTGTGCATCCAATAAGTGTGTTTGTGTCATTGGATGATCAATTAGGTCATTTTCGTCCTCCATAGGCATATTCTTTTCCAATTTGGGTTTTTAACCAATATTGTGCATCCAATAGGTGTGTTTGTTTCATTGGATGATAAATAAGGTCATTTTCGTCCTCCCTAGGCATATTCTTGTCCAATTAGGGTTTTTAATCAATCTTGTGCATCCAATAAGTGTGTTTGTGTCATTGGATGATCAATTAGGTCATTTTCGTCCTCCATAGGCATATTCTTTTCCAATTTGGGTTTTTAACCAATATTGTGCATCCAATAGGTGTGTTTGTGTCATTGGACGATCAATTAGGTCATTTTCGTCCTCCCTAGGCTTATTCTTGTCCAATTAGGGTTTTAACCAGTCTTGTGCATCCAATAGGTGTGTTTGTGTCATTGGATGATCAATTAAGTCATTTTCTTCATCACTAGGCTTATTCTTGTCTAATTAGGGTTTTTAACCAATCTTGTGCATCCAATAAGTTCATTTGTGTCATTGAATTTACATTTAGGTCATTTTCGTCCTCCCTAGACATATTCTTGTACAATTAGGGTTTTTAATCAATCTTGTGCATCCAATAGGTGTGTTTGTGTCATTGGATGATCAATTAGGTCACTTTCGTCCTCCCTAGGCTTATTCTTGTTCAATTAGGGTTTTTAACCAATCTTGTGCATCCAATAAGTTCATTTGTGTCATTGGATTAACATTTAGGTCATTTTCGTCCACCCTAGCCATATTCTTGTCCAATTAGGGTTTTTAACCAATCTTGTGCATCCAATAGGTGTGTTTGTGTCATTGGATGATCAATTAGGTCATTTTGATCCTCCCTAGGCTTATTCTTGTCCAATTAGGGTTTTTAATCAATCTTGTGCATCCAATAAGTGCATTTGTGTCATTAAATTAACATTTAGGTCATTTTCGTCCTCCCTAGGTATATTCTTGTCCAATTAGGGTTTTTAACCAATCTTGTGCATCCAATAGGTGTGTTTGTGTCATTGGATGATCAATTAGGTCATTTTCGTCCTCCATATGCTTATTCTTGTTCAATTATGGTTTTTAACCAATCTTGTGCATCCAATAAGTTCATTTGTGTCATTCGATTAACATTTAGGTCATTTTCGTCCACCCTAGCCATATTCTTGTCCAATTAGGGTTTTTAACAAAAATTGTGCATCCAATAGGTGTGTTTGTGTCATTGGATGATCAATTAGGCCATTTTCTTCCTCCCTAGGCTTATTCTTGTCCAATTAGGGTTTTAACCTGTCTTGTGCATCCAATAGGTGTGTTTGTGTCATTGGATGATCAATTAGGTCATTTTCTTCATCCCTAGGCTTATTCTTGTCCAATTAGGGTTTTTAACCAATCTTGTGCATCCAATAGGTGTGTTTGTGTCATTGGATGATCAATTAGGTCATTTTCGTCCTCCCTAGGCTTATTCTTGTCCAATTAGGGTGTTAAACCAATCTTGTGCATCCAATAGGTGTGTTTGTGTCATTGGATGATCAATTAGGTCATTTTCGTCCTCCCTAGGCTTATTCTTGTCCAATTAGGGTTTTTAACCAATCTTGTGCATCCAATAGGTGTGTTTGTGTCATTGGATGATCAATTAGATCATTTTCGTCCTCCCTAGGAATATTGTTGTCCAATTAGGGTTTTTAACCAATCTTGTGCATCCAATAGGTGTGTTTGTGTCATTGGATGATCAATTAGGTCATTTTCGTCCTCCCTAGGCTTATTCTTGTCCAATTAGGGTTTTTAACCAATCTTGTGCATCCAATAAGTTTGTTTGTGTCATTGGATGATCAATTAGGTCATTTTCTTCCTCCCTAGGCATATTCTTGTCCAATTAGGATTTTTAACCAATCTTGTGCATCCAATAGGTGTGTTTGTGTCATTGGATGATCAATTAGGTCATTTTCGTCATCCCTAGGCTTATTCTTGTCCAATTAGGGTTTTTAACCAATCTTGTGCATCCAATAGGTTTGTTTGTGTCATTGGATGATCAATTAGGTCATTTTCGTCCTCCCTAGGCTTATTCTTGTCCAATTAGGGTTTTTAACCAATCTTGTACATCTAATAAGTTCATTTGTGTCATTGGATTAACATTTAGGTCATTTTCGTCCTCCCTAGGCATATTCTTGTGCAATTAGGGTTTTTAACCAATCTTGTGCATCCAATAGGTGTGTTTGTGTCATTGGATGATCAATTAGGTTATTTTCGTCCTCCCTTGGCATATTCTGGTCCAATTAGGGTTTTTAACCAATCTTGTGCATCCAATAGGTGTGTTTGTGTCATTGGATGATCAATTAGGTCATTTTCGTCCTCCCTAGGCTTATTCTTGTCCAATTAGGGTTTTTAACCAATCTTGTGCATCCAATAAGTGTGTTTGTGTCATTGGATGATCAATTAGGTCATTTTCGTCCTCCCTAGGCTTATTCTTGTCCAATTAGGGTTTTTAACCAATCTTGTGCATCCGATAAGTTTGTTTGCATCATTGAATTAATATTTAGGTCATTTTCGTCCTCCCTAGGCATATTCTTGTCCAATTAGGGTTTTTAACCAATCTTGTGCATCCAATAGGTGTGTTTGTGTCATTGGATGATCAATTAGGTCATTTTCGTCCTCCCTAGGCTTATTCTTGTCCAATTAGGGTTTTTAACCAATCTTGTGCATCCAATAAGTGTGTTTGTGTCATTGAATGATCAATTAGGTCATTTTCGTCCTCCCTAGGCATATTCTTGTCCAACTAGGGTTTTTAACCAATCTTGTGCATCCAATAGGTGTGTTTGTGTCATTGGATGATCAATTAGGTCATTTTCGTCCTCCCTAGGCTTATTCTTGTGCAATTAGGGTTTTTAACCAATCTTGTGCATCCAATAGGTGTGTTTGTGTCATTGGATGATCAATTAGGTCATTTTCTTCCTCCCTAGGCTTATTCTTGTCCAATTAGGGTTTTTAACCAATCTTGTGCATCCAATAAGTTTATTTGTGTCATTGGATTAACATTTAGGTCATTTTCGTCCTCCCAAGGCATATTCTTGTCCAATTAGGCTTTTTAACTAATCTTGTGCATCCAATAGGTGTGTTTGTGTCATTGGATGATCAATTAGGTCATTTTGATCCTCCCTAGGCTTTTTCTTGACCAATTAGGGTTTTTAACCGATCTTGTGCATCCAATAAGTTCATTTGTGTCATTGGATTAACATTTAGGTCATTTTCGTCCTCCCGAGGCTTATTCTCGACCAATTAGGTTTTTAACCAGTCTTGTGCATCCAATAAGTTCATTTGTGTCATTGGATTAACATTTAGGTCATTTTCGTCCACCCTAGGCATATTCTTGTCCAATTAGGGTTTTTAACCTATCTTGTGCATCCAATAGGTGTGTTTGTGTCATTGGATGATCAATTAGGTCATTTTCGTCCTCCCTAGGCTCATTCTTGTCCAATTAGGGGTTTTAACCAATCTTGTGCATCCAATAGGTGTGTTTGTGTCATTGGATGATCAATTAGGTCATTTTCGTCCTCCCTAGGCTTATTCTTGTCCAATTAGGGTTTTTAACCAATCTTGTGCATCCAATAGGTGTGTTTGTGTCATTGGATGATCAATTAGGTCATTTTCATCCTCCCTAGGCTTATTCTTGTCCAATTAGGGTTTTGAACCAATCTTGTGCATCAAATAGGTGTGTTTGTGTCATTGGATGATCAATTAGGTCATTTTCGTCCTCCTTAGGCATATTCTTTTCCAATTAGGGTTTTTAACCAATATTGTGCATCCAAGAGGTGTGTTTGTGTCATTGGATGATCAATTAGGTCATTTTCTTCCTCCCTAGGCTTATTCTTGTCCAATTAGGGTTTTAACAAGTCTTGTGCATCCAATAGGTGTGTTTGTGTCATTGGATGATCAATTAGGTCATTTTCTTCATCCCTAGGCTTATTCTTGTCCAATTAGGGTTTTTAACCAATCTTGTGCATCCAATAAGTTCATTTGTGTCATTGAATTAACATTTAGGTCATTTTCGTCCTCCCTAGGAATATTCTTGTCTAATTAGGATTTTTAACCAATCTTGAACATCCAATAAGTTCATTTGTGTCATTGGATTAACATTTAGGTCATTTTTGTCCTCCAGAGGCCTATTCTCGACCAATTAGGGTTTTTAACCAATCTTGTGCATCCAATAGGTGTGTTTGTGTCATTGGATGATCAATTAGGTCATTTTCGACCTCCCTAGGCTAAATCTTGTTCAATTAGGGTTTTTAACCAATCTTGTGCATCCAATAGGTTTGTTTGTGTCATTGGATGATCAATTAGGTCATTTTCGTCCTCCATAGGCTTATTCTTGTCCAATTAGGATTTTTAACCAATCTTGTTGATCCAATAGGTGTGTTTGTGTCATTGGATGATCAATTAGGTCATTTTCGTCCTTCCTAGGCTTATTCTTGTCCAATTAGGGTTTTTAACCAATCTTGTGCGTCCAATAAGTTCATTTGTGTCATTGGATTAACATTGAGGTCATTTTCGTCCTCCCGAGGCTTATTCTCGACCAATTAGGTTTTTAACCAGTCTTGTGCATCCAATAAGTTCATTTGTGTCATTGGATTAACATTTAGGTCATTTTTGTCCTCCCTAGGCATATTCTTGTCCAATTAGGGTTTTTAACCAATCTTGTGCATCCAATAGGTGTGTTTGTGTCATTGGATGATCAATTAGGTCATTTTCGTCCTCCCTAGGCTTATTCTTGTTCAATTAGGGTTTTTAACCAATCTTGTGCATCCAATAGGTGTGTTTGTGTCATTGCATGATCAATTAGGTCATTTTCGTCCTCCCTAGGCTTATTATCGACCAATTAGGGTTTTTAACCAATCTTGTGCATCCAATAAGTTCATTTGTGTCATTGGATTAACATTTAGGTCATTTTCGTCCTCCCTAAGCATATTCTTGTCCAATTAGGGTTTTTAATCAATCATGTGCATCCAATAGGTGTGTTTGTGTCATTGGATGATCAATTAGGTCATTTTCGTCCTCCCTAGGCATATTCTTTTCCAATTTGGGTTTTTAACCAATATTGTGCATCCAATAGGTGTGTTTGTGTCATTGGACGATCAATTAGGTCATTTTCGTCCTCCCTAGGCTTATTCTTGTCCAATTAGGGTTTTAACCAGTCTTGTGCATCCAATAGGTGTGTTTGTGTCATTGGATGATCAATTAAGTCATTTTCTTCATCCCTAGGCTTATTCTTGTCCAATTAGGGTTTTTAACCAATCTTATGGATCCAATAAGTTCATTTGTGTCATTGAATTTACATTTAGGTCATTTTCGTCCTCCCTAGACATATTCTTGTACAATTAGGGTTTTTAACCAATCTTGTGCATCCAATAGGTGTGTTTGTGTCATTGGATGATCAATTAGGTCACTTTCGTCCTCCCTAGGCTTATTCTTGTTCAATTAGGGTTTTTAACCAATCTTGTGCATCCAATAAGTTCATTTGTGTCATTGGATTAACATTTAGGTCATTTTCGTTTACCCTAGCCATATTCTTGTCCAATTAGGATTTTTAACCAATCTTGTGCATCCAATAGGTGTGTTTGAGTCATTGGATGATCAATTAGGTCATTTTCGTCCTCCCTAGGCTTATTCTTGTTCAATTAGGGTTTTTAACCAATCTTGTGCATCCAATAAGTTCATTTGTGTCATTGGATTAACATTTAGGTCATTTTCGTCCACCCTAGCCATATTCTTGTCCAATTAGGGTTTTTAACCAATCTTGTGCATCCAATAGGTGCGTTTGGGTCATTGGATGATGAATTAGGTCATTTTGATCCTCCCTAGGCTTATTTTTGTCCAATTAGGGTTTTTAACCAATCTTGTGCATCCAATAGGTGTGTTTGTGTCATTCGATGATCAATTTGGTCATTTTCGTCCTCCCTAGGCTTATTCTAGTCCAATTAGGGTTTTTAACCAATCTTGAGCATCCAATATGTGTGTTTGTGTCATAGGATGATCAATTAGGTCATTTTCATCCTCCCTAGGCTTATTCTTGTCCAATTAGGGTTTTTAACCAATCTTGTGCATCAAATAGGTGTGTTTGTGTCATTGGATGATCAATTAAGTCATTTTCGTCCTCCTTAGGCTTATTCTTGTGCAATTAGGGTTTTTAACCAATCTTGTGCATCCAATAGGTGTGTTTGTGTCATTGGGTGATCAATTAGGTCATTTTCTTCCTCCCTAGGCTTATTCTTGTCCAATTAGGGTTTTTAACCAATCTTGTTCATCCAATAAGTTCATTTGTGTCATAGGATTAACATTTAGGTCATTTTCGTCCACCCTAGCCATATTCTTGTCCAATTAGGGTTTTTAACCAATCTTGTGCATCAAATAGGTGTGTTTGTGTCATTGGATGATCAATTAGGTCATTTTCGTCCTCCTTAGGCCTATTCTTGTGCAATTAGGGTTTTTAACCAATCTTGAGCATCCAATAGGTGTGTTTGTGTCATTGGATGATCAATTAAGTCATTTTCGTCCTCCTTAGGCTTATTCTTGTGCAATTAGGGTTTTTAACCAATCTTGTGCATCCAATAGGTGTGTTTGTGTCATTGGGTGATCAATTAGGTCATTTTCTTCCTCCCTAGGCTTATTCTTGTCCAATTAGGGTTTTTAACCAATCTTGTGCATCCAATAAGTTCATTTGTGTCATTGGATTAACATTTAGGTCATTTTCGTCCTCCCGAGGCTTATTCTCAACCAATTAGGTTTTTAACCAGTCTTCTGCATCCAATAAGTTCATTTGTGTCATTGGATTAACATTTAGGTCATTTTCGTCCACCCTAGGCATATTCTTGTCCAATTAGGGTTTTTAACCAATCTTGTGCATCCAATAGGTGTGTTTGTGTCATTGGATGATCAATTAGGTCATTTTCGTCCTCCCTAGGCTTATTCTTGTCCAATTAGGGTTTTTAACCAATCTTGTGCATCCAATAGGTGTGTTTGTGTCATTGGATGATCAATTAGGTCATTTTCGTCCTCCCTAGGCTTATTCTTGTCCAATTAGGGTTTTTACACAATCTTGTGCATCCAATAGGTGTGTTGGTGTCATTGGATGATCAATTAGGTCATTTTCGTCTTCCCTAGGCTTATTCTTGTCCAATTAGGGGTTTTAACCAATCTTGTGCATCCAATAGGTTTGTTTGTTTCATTGGATGATCAATTAGGTCATTTTCGTCCTCCCTAGGCTTATTCTTCTCCAATTAGGGTTTTTAACCAATCTTGTGCATCCAATAGGTGTGTTTGTGTCATTGGATGATCAATTAGGTCATTTTCGTCCTTCCTAGGCTTATTCTTGTCCAATTAGGGTTTTTAACCAATCTTGTGCATCCAATAAGTTCATTTGTGTCATTGGATTAACATTTAGGTCATTTTTGTCCTCCAGAGGCCTATTCTCGACCAATTAGGGTTTTTAACCAATCTTGTGCATCCAATAGGTGTGTTTGTGTCATTGGATGATCAATTAGGTCATTTTCGACCTCCCTAGGCTTAATCTTGTTCAATTAGGGTTTTTAACCAATCTTGTGCATCCAATAGGTTTGTTTGTGTCATTGGATGATCAATTAGGTCATTTTCGTTCTCCCTAGGCTTATTCTTGTCCAATTAGGGTTTTTAACCAATCTTGTGCATCCAATAGGTGTGTTTGTGTCATTGGATGATCAATTAGGTCATTTTCGTCCTCCCTAGGCATATTGTTATCCAATTAGGGTTTTTAACCAATCTTGTGCATCCAATAGGTGTGTTTGTGTCATTGGATGATCAATTAGGTCATTTTCGTCCTCCCTAGGCTTATTCTTGTCCAATTAGGGTTTTTAACCAATCTTGTGCATCCAATAAGTTGAGTTGTGTCATTGGATTACATTTAGGTCATTTTCATTCTCCCTAGGCTTATTCTTGTCCAATTAGGGTTTTTAACCAATCTTGTGCATCCAATAGGTGTGTTTGTGTCATTGGATGATCAATTAGGTCATTTTCGTCCTCCCTAGGCTTATTCTTGTCCAATTAGGGTTTTTAACCAATCTTGTGCATCCAATAGGTGTGTTTGTGTCATTGGATGATCAATTAGGTCATTTTCGTCCTTTCTATGCTTATTCTTGTCCAATTAAGGTTTTTAACAAATCTTGTGCATCCAATAAGTTCATTTGTGTCATTGGATGATCAATTAGGTCATTTTCGTCCTCCCTAGGCTTATTCTTGTCCAATTAGGGTTTTTAACCAATCTTGTGCATCCAATAGGTGTGTTTGTGTCATTGGATGATCAATTAGGTCATTTTCGTCATTTCTATGCTTATTCTTGTCCAATTAGGGTTTTTAACCAATCTTGTGCATCCAATAAGTTCATTTGTGTCATTGGATGATCAATTAGGTCATTTTCGTCCTCCCTAGGCATATTCTTGTCCAACTAGGGTTTTTAACCAATCTTGTGCTTCCAATAGGTGTGTTTGTGTCATTGGATGATCAATTAGGTCATTTTCGTCCTCCCTAGGCTTATTCTTGTCCAATTAGGGTTTTTAACAAATCTTGATCATCCAATAAGTTCATTTTTGTCATTGGATGATCAATTAGGTCATTTTCGTCCTCCCTAGGCTTATTCTTGTCCAATTAGGGTTTTTATCCAATCTTGTGCATCGAATAGGTGTGTTTGTGTCATTGGATGATCAATTAGGTCATTTTCGTTCTCCCTAGGTATATTCTTGTCCAATTAGGGTTTTTAACCAATCTTGTGCATCCAATAGGTGTGTTTGTGTCATTGGATGATCAATTAGGTCATTTTCGTCCTCCCTAGGCTTATTCTTGTCCAATTAGGGTTTTTAACCAATCTTGTGCATCCAATAGGTGTGTTTGTGTCATTGGATGATCAATTAGGTCATTTTCGTCCTCCCTAGACTTATTCTTGTCAAATTAGGGTTTTTAACCAATCTTGTGCATCCAATAACTTTGTTTGTGTCATTGAATTAATATTTAGGTCATTTTCGTCCTCCCTAGGCATATTCTTGTCCAGTTAGGGTTTTTAACCAATCTTGTGCATCCAATAGGTGTGTTTGTGTCATTGGATGATCAATTAGGTCATTTTCGTCCTCCCTAGGCTTATTCTTGTCCAATTAGGGTTTTTAACCAATCTTGTGCATCCAATAACTTTGTCTGTGTCATTGAATTAATATTTAGGTCATTTTCCTCCTCCCTAGGCATATTCTTGTCCAGTTAGGGTTTTTAACCAATCTTGTGCATCCAATAGGTGTGTTTGTGTCATTGGATGATCAATTAGGTCATTTTCGTCCTCCCTAGGCTTATTCTTGTCCAATTTGGGTTTTTAACCAATCTTGTGCATCCAATAAGTTCATTTGTGTCATTGGATTAACATTATGTCATTTTCGTCTTCCCTAGGCATATTCTTGTCCAATTAGGCTTATTCTTGTCCAATTTGGGTTTTTAACCAATCTTGTGCTTCCAATAAGTTGAGTTGTGTCATTGGATTAACATTTGTCATTTTCGTTCTCCCTAGGATTATTCTTGTCCAATTAGGGTTTTTAACCAATCTTGTGCATCCAATAGGTGTGTTTGTGTCATTGCATGATCAATTAGGTCATTTTCGTCCTCCCTAGGCTTATTCTTGTCCAATTAGGGTTTTTAACCAATCTTGTGCATCCAATAGGTGTGTTTGTGTCATTGGATGATCAATTAGGTCATTTTCGTCCTCCCTAGGCTTATTCTTGTCCAATTAGGGTTTTTAACCAATCTTGTGCATCCAATAAGTTCATTTGTGTCATTGGATTAACATTATGTGATTTTCGTCCTCCCTAGGCATATTCTTGTCCAATTAGGGTTTTTAACCAATCTTGTGCATCCAATAGGTGTGTTTGTGTCATTGGATGATCAATTAGGTCACTTTCGTCCTCCCTAGGCTTATTCTTGTCCAATTAGGGTTTTTAACCGATCTTGTGAATCCAATAGGTGTCTTTGTGTCATTGGATGATCAATTAGGTCATTTTCGTCCTCCCTAGGTATATTCTTGTCCAATTAGGGTTTTTAACCAATCTTGTGCATCCAATAGGTGTGTTTGTGTCATTGGATGATCAATTAGGTCATTTTCGTCTTCCCTAGGCTTATTCTTGTCCAATTAGGGTTTTTAACCAATCTTGTGCATCCAATAAGTTGATTTGTGTCATTGGATTAACATTTAGGTCATTTTCGTCCTCCCTAGGCTTATTCTTGTCCAATTAGGGTTTTTAACCAATCTTGTGCATCCAATAACTTTGTTTGTGTCATTGAATTAATATTTAGGTCATTTTCGTCATCCCTAGGCATATTCTTGTCCAATTAGGGTTTTTAACCAATCTTTTGCATCTAATAGGTGTGTTTGTGTCATTGGATGATCAATTAGGTCATTTTCGTCCTCCCTAGGCTTATTCTTGTCCAATTAGGGTTTTTAACCAATCTTGTGCATCCAATAGGTGTGTTTGTGTCATTGGATGATCAATTAGGTCATTTTCGTCCTCCCTAGGCTTATTCTTGTCCAATTAGGGTTTTTAACCAATCTTGTGCATCCAATAAGTTGAGTTGTGTCATTGGATTAATATTTAGGTCATTTTCATTCTCCCTACGCTTATTCTTGTCCAATTAGGGTTTTTAACCAATCTTGTGCATCCAATAGGTGTGTTTGTGTCATTGGATGATCAATTAGATCATTTTCGTCCTCCCTAGGCATATTCTTGTCCAATTAGGGTTTTTAACCAATCTTGTGCATCCAATAGGTGTGTTTGTGTCATTAGATGATCAATTAGGTCATTTTCGTCCTCCCTAGGCTTATTCTTGTCCAATTAGGGTTTTTAACAAATCTTGTGCATGCAATAAGTTCATTTGTGTCATTGGATGATCAATTAGGTTATTTTCGTCCTCCCTAGGCATATTCTTGTCCAAATAGGGTTTTTAACCAATCTTGTGCATCCAATAGGTGTGTTTGTGTCATTGGATGATCAATTAGGTCATTTTCGTCCTCCCTAGGCTTATTCTTGTCCAATTAGGGTTTTTAACCAATCTTGTGCATCCAATAGGTGTGTTTGTGTCATTGGATGATCAATTAGGTCATTTTCGTCCTCCCTAGGCTTATTCTTGTCCAATTAGGGATTTTAACCAATCTTGTACATCCAATAGGAGTGTTTGTGTCATTAGATGATCAATTAGGTCATTTTCGTCCTCCCTAGGCTTATTCTTGTCCAATTAGGGTTTTTAACCAATCTTGTGCATCCAATAAGTTCATTTGTGTCATTGGATTAACATTTAGGTCATTTTCGTCCTCCCTAGCCATATTCTTGTCCAATTAGGGTTTTTAACCAATCTTGTGCATCCAATAGGTGTGTTTGTGTCATTGGATGATCAATTAGGTCATTTTGATCCTCCCTAGGCTTATTCTTGTCCAATTAGGGTTTTAAATCAATCTTGTGCATCCAATAAGTTCATTTGTGTCATTAAATTAACATTTAGGTCATTTTCGTCCTCCCTAGGCATATTCTTGTCCAATTAGGGTTTTTAACCAATCTTGTGCATCCAATAGGTGTGTTTGTGTCATTCGATGAACAATTAGGTCATTTTCGTCCTCCCTAGGCTTATTCTAGTCCAATTAGGGTTTTTAACCAATCTTGTGCATCCAATAAGTTCATTTGTGTCATTGGATTAACATTTAGGTCATTTTCGTCCTCCCTAGACATATTCTTGTCCAATTAGGGTTTTTAACCAATCTTTAGCATCCAATAGGTGTGTTTGTGTCATTGGATGATCAATTAGGTCATTTTCGTCCTCCATAGGCTTATTCTAGTCCAATTAGGGTTTTTAATCAACCGTGTGCATCCAACAGGTGTGTTTGTGTCATTGGATGATCAATTAGGTCATTTTCTTCCTCCCTAGGCATATTCTTGTCCAATTAGGGTTTTTAACCAATCTTGTGCATCCAATAGCTGTGTGTTTGTGTCATTGGATGATCAATTAGGTCATTTTCGCCCTCCCGAGGCTTATTCTCGACCAATTAGGGTTTTTAACCAATCTTGTGCGTCCAATAGATTCATTTGTGTCATTGGATTAACATTTGGGTAATTTTCGTCCTCGCTAGTAATATTATTGTCCAATTAGGGTTTTTAACCAATCTTGTGCATCCAATAGGTGTGTTTGTGTCATTGGATGATCAATTAGGTCATTTTCGTCCTCCCTAGGCTAATTCTTGTCCAATTAGGGTTTTTAACCAATCTTGTGCATCCAATAGGTGTGTTTGTGTTATTGGATGATCAATTAGGTCATTTTGATCCCCCCTTGGCTTATTCTTCTCCAATCAGGGTTTTTAATCAATCTTGTGTATCCAATAAGTTCATTTGTGTCATTAAATTAACATTTAGGTCATTTTCGTCCTCCCTAGTCATATTCTTGTCCAATTAGGGTTTTTAACCAATCTTGTGCATCCAATAGGTGTGTTTGTGTCATTGGATGATCAATTAGGTCATTTTCGTCCTCCCTAGGCTTATTCTTGTCCAATTAGGGTTTTTAACCAATCTTGTGCATCCAATAGGTGTGTTTGTGTCATTGGATGATCAATTAGGTCATTTTC
>JBBPBR010001896.1:207167-324167 GCA_037974775.1 Cicer pinnatifidum | reverse complement strand
TCATTTTCGTCCTCCCTAGGCTTATTCTTGTTCAATTAGGGTTTTTACCCAATCTTGTGCATCCAATAAGTTCATTTGTGTCATTGGATTAACATTTAGGTCATTTTCGTCCACCCTAGCCATATTCTTGTCCAATTAGGGTTTTTAACCAATCTTGTGCATCCAATAGGTGTGTTTGTGTCATTGGATGATCAATTAGGTCATTTTCGTCCTCCCTATGCTTATTCTTGTTCAATTATGGTTTTTAACCAATCTTGTGCATCCAATAAGTTCATTTGTGTCATCGGATTAACATTTAGGTCATTTTCGTCCACCCTAGCAATATTCTTGTCCAATTAGGGTTTTTAACCAATCTTGTGCATCCAATAGGTGTGTTTGTGTCATTGGATGATCAATTAGGTCATTTTGATCCTCCCTAGGCTTATTCTTGTCCAATTAGGGTTTTTAATCAATCTTGTGCATCCAATAAGTTCATTTGTGTCATTAAATTAACATTTAGGTCATTTTCGTCCTCCCTAGGCATATTCTTGTCCAATTAGGGTTTTTAACCAATCTTGTGCATCCAATAGGTGTGTTTGTGTCATTCGATGATCAATTAGGTCATTTTCGTTCTCCCTAGGCGTCCTCCCTAGGCTTATTCTAGTCCAATTAGGGTTTTTATCCAATCTTGTGCATCCAATAAGTTCATTTGTGTCATTGGATTAACATTTAGGTCATTTTCGTCCTCCCTAGACATATTCTTGTCCAATTAGGGTTTTAAACCAATCTTGTGCATCCAATAGGTGTGTTTGTGTCATTGGATGATCAATTAGGTCATTTTCGTCCTCCATAGGCTTATTCTAGTCCAATTAGGGTTTTTAATCAATCGTGTGCATCCAATAGGTGTGTTTGTGTCATTGGATGATCAATTAGGTCATTTTCTATCTCCCTAGGCTTATTCTTGTCCAATTAGGGTTTTTAACCAATCTTGTGCATCCAATAGGTGTGTTTGTGTCATTGGATGATCAATTAGGTCATTTTCGCCCTCCCGAGGCTTATTCTCGACCAATTAGGGTTTTTAACCAATCTTGTGCATCCAATAGGTTCATTTGTGTCATTGGATTAACATTTAAGTCATTTTCGTCCTCCCCAGTCATATTCTTGTCCAATTAGGGTTTTTAACCAATCTTGTGCATCCAATAGGTGTGTTTGTGTCATTTGATGATCAATTAGGTCATTTTCGTCCTCCCTAGGCTTATTCTTGTCCAATTAGGGTTTTTAACCAATCTTGTGCATCCAATAGGTGTGTTTGTGTCATTGGATGATCAATTAGGTCATTTTGCTCCTCCCTAGGCTTATTCTTGTCCAATTAGGGTTTTAATCAATCTTGTGCATCCAATAAGTTCATTTGTGTCATTAAATTAACATTTAGGTCATTTTCGTCCTCTCTAGTCATATTCTTGTCCAATTAGGGTTTTTAACAAATCTTGTGCATCCAATAGGTGTGTTTGTGTCATTGGATGATCAATTAGGTCATTTTCATCCTCCCTAGGCTTATTCATGTCCAATTAGGGTTTTTAACCAATCTTGTGCATCCAATAGGTGTGTTTGTGTCATTGGATGATCAATTAAGTCATTTTCGTCCTCCCTAGGCATATTCTTTTCCAATTAGAGTTTTTAACCAATATTGTGCATCCAATAGGTGTGTTTGTGTCATTGGATGATCAATTAGGTCATTTTCGTCCTCCATAGGCTTATTCTAGTCCAATTAGGGTTTTTAATCAATCGAGTGCATCCAATAAGTTCATTTGTGTCATTGGATTAACATTTAGGTCATTTTCGTCCACCCTAGCCATATTCTTGTCCAATTAGGGTTTTTAACCAATCTTGTGCATCCAATAGGTGTGTTTGTGTCATTGGATGATCAATTAGGTCATTTTGATCCTCCCTAGGCTTATTCTTGTCCAATTAGGGTTTTAATCAATCTTGTGCATCCAATAAGTTCATTTGTGTCATTAAATTAACATTTAGGTCATTTTCGTCCTCTCTAGTCATATTCTTGTCCAATTAGGGTTTTTAACAAATCTTGTGCATCCAATAGGTGTGTTTGTGTCATTGGATGATCAATTAGGTCATTTTCGTCCTCCGTAGGCTTATTCTTGTCCAATTAGGGTTTTTAACCAATCTTGTGCATCCAATAGGTGTGTTTGTGTCATTGGATGATCAATTAGGTCATTTTCATCCTCCCTAGGCTTATTCTTGTCCAATTAGAGTTTTTAACCAATCTTGTGCATCCAATAGGTGTGTTTGTGTCATTGGATGATCAATTAAGTCATTTTCGTCCTCCCTAGGCATATTCTTTTCCAATTAGAGTTTTTAACCAATATTGTGCATCCAATAGGTGTGTTTGTGTCATTGGATGATCAATTAGGTCATTTTCGTCCTCCCTAGGCTTATTCTTGTCCAATTAGGGTTTTAACCAGTCTTGTGCATCCAATAGGTGTGTTTGTGTCATTGGATGATCAATTAGGTCATTTTCTTCATCCCTAGGCTTATTCTTGTCCAATTAGGAGTTTTAACCAATCTTGTGCATCCAATAAGTTCATTTGTGTCATTGAATTAACATTTAGGTCATTTTCGTCCTTCCTAGGCATATTCTTGTCCAATTAGGGTTTTTAACCAATCTTGTGCATCCAATAGGTGTGTTTGTGTCATTGGATGATCAATTAGGTCATTTTCATCCTCCCTAGGCTTATTCTTGTCCAATTAGGGTTTTTAACCAATCTTGTGCATCCAATAAGTTTGTTTGTGTCATTGAATTAATACTTAGGTCATTTTCGTAGTCCCTAGGCATATTCTTGCCCAATTAGGGTTTTTAACCAATCTTGTTCATACAATAGGTGTGTTTGTGTCATTGGATGATCAATTACGTCATTTTCGTCCTCCCTAGGCTTATTCTTGTCCAATTAGGGTTTTTAACCAATCTTGTGCATCCAATAGGTGTGTTTGTGTCATTGGATGATCAATTAGGTCATTTTCGTCCTCCCTAGGCATATTCTTGTCCAATTAAGGTTTTTAACCAATCTTGTGCATCCAATAGGTGTGTTTGTGTCATTGGATGATCAATTAGGTCATTTTCGTCCTCCCTTGGCTTATACTTGTCCAATTAGGGTTTTTAACCAATCTTGTGCATCCAATAAGTTCATTAGTGTCATTGGATTATCAATTAGGTCATTTTCGTCCTCCCTAGGCATTTTATTGTCCAACTAGGGTTTTTAACCAATCTTGTGCATCCAATAGGTGTGTTTGTGTCATTGGATGATCAATTAGGTCATTTTCGTCCTCCCTAGGCTTATTCTTGTCCAATTAGGGTTTTTAACCAATCTTGTGCATCCAATAGGTGTGTTTGTGTCATTGGATGATCAATTAGGTCATTTTCGTCCTCCCTAGGCTTATTCTTGTCCAATTAGGGTTTTTAACCAATCTTGTGCATCCAATAGGTGTGTTTGTGTCATTGGATGATCAATAAGGTCATTTTCGTCCTACCTAGGCTTATTCTTGTCCGATTAGGGTTTTTAACCAATCTTGTGCATCCAATAAGTTGAGTTTTGTCATTAGATTAAGATTTAGGTCATTTTCGTCCTCCCTAGGCTTATTCTTGTCCAATTAGGGTTTTTAACCAATCTTGTGCATCCAATAGGTGTGTTTGTGTCATTGGATGATCAATTAGGTCATTTTCGTCCTCCCTAGGCTTATTCTTGTCCAATTAGGGTTTTTAACCAATCTTGTGCATCCAATAGGTGTGTTTGTGTCATTGGATGATCAATTAGGTCATTTTCGTCCTCCCTAGGCTTATTCTTGTCCAATTAGGGTTTTTAACCAATCTTGTCCATCCAATAAGTACATTTGTGTCATTGGATTAACATTTAGGTCATATCAGTCCTCCCTAGGCATATTCTTGTCCAATTAGGGTTTTTAACCAATATTGTGCATCCAATAAGTTCATTTGTGTTATTGGATTAACATTTAGTTCATATTCGTCCTCCCTAGGCATATTCTTGTCCAATTAGGGTTTTTAACCAATCTTGTGCATCCAATAGGTGTGTTTGTGTCATTGGATGATCAATTAGGTCATTTTCGTCCTCCCTAGGCTTATTCTTGTCCAATTAGGGTTTTTAACCAATCTTGTGCATCCAATAGGTGTGTTTGTGTCATTGGATGATCAATTAGGTCATTTTCGTCCTCCCTAGGCTTATTCTTGTCCAATTAGGGTTTTTAACCAATCTTGTGCATCCAATAGGTGTGTTTGTGTCATTGGATGATCAATTTGCTCATTTTCGTCCTCCCTAGGCTTATTCTTGTCCAATTAGGGTTTTTAACCAATCTTGTGCATCCAATAAGTTTGTTTGTGTCATTGAATTAATATTTAGTTCATTTTCGTCCTCCCTAGGCATCATCTTGTCCAATTAGGGTTTTTAACCAATCTTGTGCATCCAATAGGTGTGTTTGTGTCATTGGATGATCAATTAGGTCATTTTCGTCCTCCCTAGGCTTATTCTTGTCCAATTAGGGTTTTTAACCAATCTTGTGCATCCAATAAGTTCATTTCTGTCATTGGATTAACATTTAGGTCATATCCGTCCTCCCTAGGCTTATTCTTGTCCAATTAGGGTTTTTAACCAATCTTGTGCATCCAATAGGTGTGTTTGTGTCATTGGATGATCAATTAGGTCATTTTCGTCCTCCCTAGGCTTATTCTTGTCCAATTAGGGTTTTTAACCAATCTTGTGCATCCAATAAGTTGAGTTGTGTCATTGGATTAACATTAAGGTCATTTTCATTCTCCCTAGGCTTATTCTTGTCCAATTAGGGTTTTTAACCAATCTTGTGCATCCAATAGGTGTGTTTGTGTCATTGGATGATCAATTAGGTCATTTTCGTCCTCCCTAGGCTTATTCTTGTCCAATTAGGGTTTTTAACCAATCTTGTGCATCCAATAGGTGTGTTTGTGTCATTGGATGATCAATTAGGTCATTTTCGTCCTCCCTAGGCTTATTCTTGTCCAATTAGGGTTTTTAACCAATCTTGTGCATCCAATAGGTGTGTTTGTGTCATTGGATGATCAATTAGGTCATTTTCGTCCTCCCTAGGCTTATTCTTGTCCAATTAGGGTTTTTAACCAATCTTGTGCATCCAATAAGTTCATTTGTGTCATTGGATGATCAATTAGGTCATTTTCGTCCTTCCTAGGCATATTCTTGATCAACTAGGGTTTTAAACCAATCTTGTGCATCCAATAGGTGTGTTTGTGTCATTGGATGATCAATTAGGTCATTTTCGTCCTCCCTAGGCTTATTCTTGTCCAATTAGGGTTTTTAACCAATCTTGTGCATCCAATAGGTGTGTTTGTGTCATTGGATGATCAATTAGGTCATTTTCGTCCTCCCTAGGCTTATTCTTGTCCAATTAGGGTTTTTAACCAATCTTGTGCATCCAATAGGTGTGTTTGTGTCATTGGATGATCAATTAGGTCATTTTCGTCCTCCCTAGGCTTATTCTTGTCCAATTAGGGTTTTTAACCAATCTTGTGCATCCAATAGGTGTGTTTGTGTCATTGGATGATCAATTAGGTCATTTATCGTCCTCCCTAGGCTTATTCTTGTCCAATTAGGGTTTTTAACCAATCTTGTGCATCCAATAGGTTGAGTTGTGTCATTGGATTAACATTTAGGTCATTTTCGTCCTCCCTAGGCATATTCTTGTCCAATTAGGGTTTTTAACCAATCTTGTGCATCCAATAGGTGTGTTTGTGTCATTGGATGATCAATTAGGTCATTTTCGTCCTCCCTAGGCTTATTCTTGTCCAATTAGGGTTTTTAACCAATCTTGTGCATCCAATAAGTTCATTTATGTCATTGGATGATCAATTAGGTCATTTTCGTCCTCCCTAGGCATGTTCTTGTCCAACTAGGGTTTTTAACCAATCTTGTGCATCCAATAGGTGTGTTTGTGTCATTGGATGATCAATTAGGTCATTTTCGTCCTCCCTAGGCTTATTCTTGACCAATTAGGGTTTTTAACCAATCTTGTGCATCCAATAGGTGTGTTTGTGTCATTGGATGATCAATTAAGTCATTTTCGTCATCCCTAGGCATATGCTGGTCCAATTAGGGTTTTTAACCAATCTTGTGCATCCAATAGGTGTGTTTGTGTCATTGGATGATCAATTAGGTCATTTTCGTCCTCCCTAGGCTTATTCTTGTCCAATTAGGGTTTTTAACCAATCTTGTGCATCCAATAGGTGTGTTTGTGTCATTGGATGATCAATTAGGTCATTTTCGTCCTCCCTAGGCATATTCTGGTCCAATTAGGGTTTTTAACCAATCTTGTGTATCCAATAGGTGTGTTTGTGGCAATGGATGATCAATTAGGTCATTTTCGTCCTCCCTAGGCTTATTCTTGTCCAATTAGGGTTTTTAACCAATCTTGTGCATCCAATAGGTGTGTTTGTGTCATTGGATGATGAATTAGGTCATTTTCGTCCTCCCTAGGCGTATTCTTGTCCAATTAGGGTTTTTAACCAATCTTGTGCATCCAACAGGTGTGTTTGTGTCATTGGATGATCAATTAGGTCATTCTCGTCCTCCCTAGGCGTATTCTTGTCCAATTAGGGTTTTTAACCAATCTTGTGCATCCAATAGGTGTGTTTGTGTCATTGGATGATCAATTAGGTCATTTTCGTTCTCCCTAGGCTTATTCTTGTTCAATTAGGGTTTTTAACCAATCTTGTGCATCCAATAGGTTTGTTTGTTTCATTGGATGATCAATTAGGTCATTTTCGTCCTCCCTAGGCTTATTCTTGTCCAATTAGGGTTTTTAACCAATCTTGTGCATCCAATAGGTGTGTTTGTGTCATTGGATGATGAATCAGGTCATTTTCGTCCTCCCTAGGCGTATTCTTGTCCAATTAGGGTTTTTAACCAATCTTGTGCATCCAATAGGTGTGTTTGTGTCATTGGATGATCAATTAGGTCATTCTCGTCCTCCCTAGGCGTATTCTTGTCCAATTAGGGTTTTTAACCAATCTTGTGCATCCAATAGGTGTGTTTGTGTCATTGGATGATCAATTAGGTCATTTTCGTTCTCCCTAGGCATATTCTTGTTCAATTAGGGTTTTTAACCAATCTTGTGCATCCAATAGGTTTGTTTGTTTCATTGGATGATCAATTAGGTCATTTTCGTCCTCCCTAGGCTTATTCTTGTCCAATTAGGGTTTTTAACCAATCTTGTCCATCCAATAGGTGTGTTTGTGTCATTGGATGATCAATTAGATCATTTTGATCCACCCTAGGCTTATTCTTGTCCAATTAGGGTTTTTAACCAATCTTGTGCATCCAATAAGTTCATTTGTGTCATTGAATTAACATTTAGGTCATTTTCGTCGTCCCTAGACATATTCTTGTCCAATTAGGGTTTTTAACCAATCTTGTGCATCCAATAGGTGTGTTTGTGTCATTGGATGTTCAATTAGGTCATTTTCGTCCTCCATAGGCTTATTCTTGTCCAATTAGGGTTTTTAACCAATCTTGTGCATCCAATAGGTGTGTTTGTGTCATTGGATGATCAATTAGGTTATTTTCTTACTCCCTAAGCTTATTCTTGTCCAATTAGGGTTTTTAATCAATCTTGTGCATCCAATAGGTGTGTTTGTGTCATTGGATGATCAATTAGATCATTTTGATCCACCCTAGGCTTATTCTTGTCCAATTAGGGCTATTAACCAATCTTGTGCATCCAATAAGTTCATTTGTGTCATTGAATTAACATTTAGGTCATTTTCGTCCTCCCTAGACATATTCTTGTCCAATTAGGGTTTTTAACCAATCTTGTGCATCCAATAGGTGTGTTTGTGTCATTGGTTGATCAATTAGGTCATTTTCTTCCTCCCTAGGCCTATTCTTGTCCAATTAGGGTTTTTAACCATTCTTGTGCATCCAATACGTGTGTTTGTGTCATTGGATGATCAATTACGTCATTTTGATCCTCCCTAGGCTTATTCTTGTCCAATTAGGGTTTTTAACCAATCTTGTGCATCCAATAAGTTCATTTGAGTCATTGGATTAACATTAAGGTCATTTTTGTCCTCCCTAGACATATTCTTGTCCAATTAGGGTTTTTAACCAATCTTGTGCATCTAATAGGTGTGTTTGTGTCATTGGATGTTCAATTAGGTCATTTTCGTCCTCCATAGGCTTATTCTTGTCCAATAAGGGTTTTTAACCAATCTTGTGCATCCAATAGGTGTGTTTGTGTCATTGGATGATCAATTAGGTCATTTTCTTCCTCCCTAGGCTTATTCTTGTCCAATTAGGGTTTTTAATCAATCTTGTGCATCCAATAGGTGTGTTTGTGTCATTGGATGATCAATTAGATCATTTTGATCCACCCTAGGCTTATTCTTGTCCAATTAGGGCTATTAACCAATCGTGTGCATCCAATAAGTTCATTTGTGTCATTGAATTAACATTTAGGTCATTTTCGTCCTCCCTAGACATATTCTTGTCCAATTATGGTTTTTAACCAATCTTGTGCATCCAATAGGTGTGTTTGTGTCATTGGTTGATCAATTAGGTCATTTTCTTCCTCCCTAGGCCTATTCTTGTCCAATTAGGGTTTTTAACCAATCTTGTGCATCCAATACGTGTGTTTGTGTCATTGGATGATCAATTACGTCATTTTGATCCTCCCTAGGCTTATTCTTGTCCAATTAGGGTTTTTAACCAATCTTGTGCATCCAATAAGTTCATTTGAGTCATTGGATTAACATTAAGGTCATTTTTGTCCTCCCTAGACATATTCTTGTCCAATTAGGGTTTTTAACCAAACTTGTGCATCTAATAGGTGTGTTTGTGTCATTGGATGTTCAATTAGGTCATTTTCGTCCTCCATAGGCTTATTCTTGTCCAATTAGGGTTTTTAACCAATCTTGTGCATCCAATAGGTGTGTTTGTGTCATTGGATGATCAATTAGGTCATTTTCTTCCTCCCTAGGCTTATTCTTGTCCAATTAGGGTTTTTAATCAATCTTGTGCATCCAATAGGTGTGTTTGTGTCATTGGATGATCAATTAGATCATTTTGATCCACCCTAGGCTTATTCTTGTCCAATTAGGGCTATTAACCAATCGTGTGCATCCAATAAGTTCATTTGTGTCATTGAATTAACATTTAGGTCATTTTCGTCCTCCCTAGACATATTCTTGTCCAATTAGGGTTTTTAACCAATCTTGTGCATCCAATAGGTGTGTTTGTGTCATTGGATGTTCAATTAGGTCATTTTCGTCCTCCATAGGCTTATTCTTGTCCAATTAGGGTTTTTAACCAATCTTGTGCATCCAATAGATGTGTTTGTGTCATTGGATGATCAATTAGGTCATTTTCTTCCTCCCTAGGCTTATTCTTGTCCAATTAGGGTTTTTAATCAATCTTGTGCATCCTATAGGTGTGTTTGTGTCATTGGATGATCAATTAGATCATTTTGATCCACCCTAGGCTTATTCTTGTCCAATTAGGGCTATTAACCAATCTTGTGCATCCAATAAGTTCATTTGTGTCATTGAATTAACATTTAGGTCATTTTCGTCCTCACTAGACATATTCTTGTCCAATTAGGGTTTTTAACCAATGTTGTGCATCCAATAGGTGAGTTTGTGTCATTGGTTGATCAATTAGGTCATTTTCTTCCTCCCTAGGCTTATTCTTGTCCAATTAGGGTTTTTAACCAATCTTGTGCATCCAATACGTGTGTTTGTGTCATTGGATGATCAATTACGTCATTTTGATCCTCCCTAGGCTTATTCTTGTCCAATTAGGGTTTTTAACCAATCTTGTGCATCCAATAAGTTCATTTGTGTCATTGGATTAACATTAAGGTCATTTTTGTCCTCCCTAGGCATATTCTTGTCCAATTAGGGTTTTTAACCAATCTTGTGCATCCAATAGGTGTGTTTGTGTCATCGAATGATCAATTAGGTCATTTTGATCCTCCCTAGGCTTATTCTTGTCCAATTAGGGTTTTTAGCCAATCTTGTGCATCCAATAAGTTCATTTGTGTCATTGGATTAAAATTTAGGTCATTTTCGTCCTCCCTAGGCATATTCTTGTCCAATTAGGGTTTTTAACCAATCTTGTGCATCCAATAGGTGTGTTTGTGTCATTGGATGACCAATTTGGTCATTTTCTTCCTCCCTAGCCTTATTCTTGTCCAATTAGGGTTTTTAACCAATCTTGTGCATCCAATAGGTGTGTTTGTGTCATTGGATGATCAATTAGGTCATTTTCGCCCTCCCGAGGCTTATTCTCGACCAATTAGGGTTTTTAACCAATCTTGTGCATCCAATAGGTTCATTTGTGTCATTGGATTAACATTTAGGTCATTTTTGTCCTCCCTAGTCATATTCTTGTCCAATTAGGGTTTTTAACCAATCTTGTGCATCCAATAGGTGTGTTTGTGTCATTGGATGATCAATTAGGTCATTTTCGTCCTCCCTAGGCTTATTCTTGTCCAATTAGGATTTTTAACCAATCTTGTGCATCCAATAAGTGCGTTTGTGTCATTGGATGATCAATTAGGTCATTTTCGTCCTCCCTAGGCATATTCTTGTCCAACTAGGGTTTTTAACCAATCTTGTGCATCCAATAGGTGTGTTTGTGTCATTGGATGATCAATTAGGTCATTTTCGTCCTCCCTAGGCTTATTCTTGTCCAATTAGGGTTTTTAACCAATCTTGTGCATCCAATAAGTATTTGTGTTATTGGATTAACATTTAGGTCATATTCGTCCTCCCTAGGCATATTCTTGTCCAATTAGGGTTTTTAACCAATCTTGTGCATCCAATAGGTGTGTTTGTGTCATTGGATGATCAATTAGGTCATTTTCGTCCTGCCTAGGCTTATTCTTGTCCAATTAGGGTTTTTAACCAATCTTGTGCATCCGATAGGTGTGTTTGTGTCATTGGATGATCAATTAGGTCATTTTCGTCCTCCCTAGGCTTATTCTTGTCCAATTAGGGTTTTTAACCAATCTTGTGCATCCAATAGGTGTGTTTGTGTCATTGGATGATCAATTAGGTCATTTTCGTCCTCCCTAGGCTTATTCTTGTCCAATTAGGGTTTTTAACCAATCTTGTGCATCCAATAAGTTTGTTTATGTCATTGAATTAATATTTAGGTCATTTTCGTCCTCCATAGGCATATTCTTGTCCAATTAGGGTTTTTAACCAATCTTGTGCATCCAATAGGTGTGTTTGTGTCATTGGATGATCAATTAGGTCATTTTCGTCCTCCCTATGCTTATTCTTGTCCAATTAGGGTTTTTAACCAATCTTGTGCTTCCAATAAGTTTGTTTGTTTCATTGAATTAATATTTAGGTCATTTTCGTCCTCCCTAGGCATATTCTTGTCCAATTAGGGTTTTTAACCAATCTTGTGCATCCAATAGGTGTGTTTGTGTCATTGGATGATCAATTAGGTCATTTTCGTCCTCCCTAGGCTTATTCTTGTCCAATTAGGGTTTTTAACCAATCTTGTGCATCCAATAAGTTCGCTTGTGTCATTGGATTAACATTTAGGTCATTTTCATCCTCCCTAGGCATATTCTTGTCCAATTAGGGTTTTTAACCAATCTTGTGCATCCAATAGGTGTGTTTGTGTCATTGGATGATCAATTAGGTCATTTTCGTCCTCCCTATGCTTATTCTTGTCCAATTAGGGTTTTTAACCAATCTTGTGCTTCCAATAAGTTTGTTTGTTTCATTGAATTAATATTTAGGTCATTTTCGTCCTCCCTAGGCATATTCTTGTCCAATTAGGGTTTTTAACCAATCTTGTGCATCCAATAGGTGTGTTTGTGTCATTGGATGTTCAATTAGGTCATTTTCGTCCTCCCTAGGCTTATTCTTGTCCAATTAGGGTTTTTAACCAATCTTGTGCATCCAATAAGTTTGTTTATGTCATTGAAATAATATTTAGGTCATTTTCGTCCTCCCTAGGCATATTCTTGTCCAATTAGGGTTTTTAACCAATCTTGTGCATCCAATAGGTGTGTTTGTGTCATTGGATGATCAATTAGGTCATTTTCGTCCTCCCTAGTCATATTCTTGTCTAATTAGGGTTTTTAACCAATCTTGTGCATCCAATAGGTGTGTTTGTGTCATTGGATGATCAATTAGGTCATTTTCGTCCTCCCTAGGCTTATTCTTGTCCAATTAGGGTTTTTAACCAATCTTGTGCATCCAATAAGTTGAGTTGTGTCATTGGATTAACATTTAGGTCATTTTCATCCTCCCTAGGCTTATTCTTGTCCAATTAGGGTTTTTAACCAATCTTGTGCATCCAATAGGTGTGTTTGTGTCATTGGATGTTCAATTAGGTCATTTTCGTCCTCCATAGGCTTATTCTTGTCCAATTAGGGTTTTTAACCAATCTTGTGCATCCAATTAGGGTTTTTAACCAATCTTGTGCATCCAATAAGTTCATTTGTGTCATTGAATTAACATTTAGGTCATTTTCGTCCTCCCTAGACATATTCTTGTCCAATTAGGGTTTTTAACCAATCTTGTGCATCCAATAGGTGTGTTTGTGTCATTGGATGTTCAATTAGGTCATTTTCGTCCTCCATAGGCTTATTCTTGTCCAATTAGGGTTTTTAACCAATCTTGTGCATCCAATAGATGTGTTTGTGTCATTGGATGATCAATTAGGTCATTTTCTTCCTCCCTAGGCTTATTCTTGTCCAATTAGGGTTTTTAATCAATCTTGTGCATCCAATAGGTGTGTTTGTGTCATTGGATGATCAATTAGATCATTTTGATCCACCCTAGGCTTATTCTTGTCCAATTAGGGCTATTAACCAATCTTGTGCATCCAATAAGTTCATTTGTGTCATTGAATTAACATTTAGGTCATTTTCGTCCACCCTAGACATATTCTTGTCCAATTAGGGTTTTTAACCAATCTTGTGCATCCAATAGGTGTGTTTGTGTCATTGGATGTTCAATTAGGTCATTTTCGTCCTCCATAGGCTTATTCTTGTCCAATTAGGGTTTTTAACCAATCTTGTGCATCCAATAGGTGTGTTTGTGTCATTGGATGATCAATTAGGTTATTTTCTTACTCCCTAGGCTTATTCTTGTCCAATTAGGGTTTTTAATCAATCTTGTGCATCCAATAGGTGTGTTTGTGTCATTGGATGATCAATTAGATCATTTTGATCCACCCTAGGCTTATTCTTGTCCAATTAGGGTTTTTAACCAATCTTGTGCATCCAATAAGTTCATTTGTGTCATTGAATTAACATTTAGGTCATTTTCGTCCTCCCTAGACATATTCTTGTCCAATTAGGGTTTTTAACCAATCTTGTGCATCCAATAGGTGTGTTTGTGTCATTGGATGTTCAATTAGGTCATTTTCGTCCTCCATAGGCTTATTCTTGTCCAATTAGGGTTTTTAACCAATCTTGTGCATCCAATAGGTGTGTTTGTGTCATTGGATGATCAATTAGGTTATTTTCTTACTCCCTAGGCTTATTCTTGTCCAATTAGGGTTTTTAATCAATCTTGTGCATCCAATAGGTGTGTTTGTGTCATTGGATGATCAATTAGATCATTTGGATCCACGCTAGGCTTATTCTTGTCCTATTAGGGCTATTAACCAATCTTGTGCATCCAATAAGTTCATTTGTGTCATTGAATTAACATTTAGGTCATTTTCGTCCTCCCTAGACATATTCTTGTCCAATTAGGGTTTTTAACCAATCTTGTGCATCCAATAGGTGTGTTTGTGTCATTGGATGTTCAATTAGGTCATTTTCGTCCTCCATAGGCTTATTCTTGTCCAATTAGGGTTTTTAACCAATCTTGTGCATCCAATAGATGTGTTTGTGTCATTGGATGATCAATTAGGTCATTTTCTTCCTCCCTAGGCTTATTCTTGTCCAATTAGGGTTTTTAATCAATCTTGTGCATCCTATAGGTGTGTTTGTGTCATTGGATGATCAATTAGATCATTTTGATCCACCCTAGGCTTATTCTTGTCCAATTAGGGCTATTAACCAATCTTGTGCATCCAATAAGTTCATTTGTGTCATTGAATTAACATTTAGGTCATTTTCGTCCTCACTAGACATATTCTTGTCCAATTAGGGTTTTTAACCAATGTTGTGCATCCAATAGGTGAGTTTGTGTCATTGGTTGATCAATTAGGTCATTTTCTTCCTCCCTAGGCTTATTCTTGTCCAATTAGGGTTTTTAACCAATCTTGTGCATCCAATACGTGTGTTTGTGTCATTGGATGATCAATTACGTCATTTTGATCCTCCCTAGGCTTATTCTTGTCCAATTAGGGTTTTTAACCAATCTTGTGCATCCAATAAGTTCATTTGTGTCATTGGATTAACATTAAGGTCATTTTTGTCCTCCCTAGGCATATTCTTGTCCAATTAGGGTTTTTAACCAATCTTGTGCATCCAATAGGTGTGTTTGTGTCATCGAATGATCAATTAGGTCATTTTGATCCTCCCTAGGCTTATTCTTGTCCAATTAGGGTTTTTAGCCAATCTTGTGCATCCAATAAGTTCATTTGTGTCATTGGATTAAAATTTAGGTCATTTTCGTCCTCCCTAGGCATATTCTTGTCCAATTAGGGTTTTTAACCAATCTTGTGCATCCAATAGGTGTGTTTGTGTCATTGGATGACCAATTTGGTCATTTTCTTCCTCCCTAGCCTTATTCTTGTCCAATTAGGGTTTTTAACCAATCTTGTGCATCCAATAGGTGTGTTTGTGTCATTGGATGATCAATTAGGTCATTTTCGCCCTCCCGAGGCTTATTCTCGACCAATTAGGGTTTTTAACCAATCTTGTGCATCCAATAGGTTCATTTGTGTCATTGGATTAACATTTAGGTCATTTTTGTCCTCCCTAGTCATATTCTTGTCCAATTAGGGTTTTTAACCAATCTTGTGCATCCAATAGGTGTGTTTGTGTCATTGGATGATCAATTAGGTCATTTTCGTCCTCCCTAGGCTTATTCTTGTCCAATTAGGATTTTTAACCAATCTTGTGCATCCAATAAGTGCGTTTGTGTCATTGGATGATCAATTAGGTCATTTTCGTCCTCCCTAGGCATATTCTTGTCCAACTAGGGTTTTTAACCAATCTTGTGCATCCAATAGGTGTGTTTGTGTCATTGGATGATCAATTAGGTCATTTTCGTCCTCCCTAGGCTTATTCTTGTCCAATTAGGGTTTTTAACCAATCTTGTGCATCCAATAATTTCATTTGTGTCATTAGATTAACATTTAGGTAATATCCGTCCTCCCTTGGCATATTCTTGTCCAATTAGGGTTTTTAACCAATCTTGTGCATCCAATAGGTGTGTTTGTGTCATTGGATGATCAATTAGGTCATTTTCGTCCTCCCTAGGCTTATTCTTGTCCAATTAGGGTTTTTAACCAATCTTGTGCATCCAATAACTTTGTTTGTGTCATTGAATTAATATTTAGGAAATTTTCCTCCTCCCTAGGCATATTCTTGTCCAATTAGGGTTTTTAACCAATCTTGTGCATCCAATAGGTGTGTTTGTGTCATTGGATGATCAATTAGGTCATTTTCGTCCTCCCTAGGCTTATTCTTGTCCAATTAGGGTTTTTAACCAATCTTGTGCATCCAGTAACTTTGTTTGTGTCATTAAATTAATATTTAGGTCATTTTTGTCCTCCCTAGGCATATTCTTGTCCAATTAGGGTTTTTAACCAATCTTGTGCATCCAATAGGTGTGTTTGTGTCATTGGATGATCAATTAGGTCATTTTCGTCCTCCCTATGCCTATTCTTGTCCAATTAGGGTTTTTAACCAATCTTGTGGATCCAATAAGTTTGTTTGTTTCATTGAATTAATATTTAGGTCATTTTCGTCCTCCCTAGGCATATTCTTGTCCAATTAGGGTTTTTAACCAATCTTGTGCATCCAATAGGTGTGTTTGTGTCATTGGATGTTCAATTAGGTCATTTTCGTCCTCCCTAGGCTTATTCTTGTCCAATTAGGGTTTTTAACCAATCTTGTGCATCCAATAAGTTTGTTTATGTCATTGAAATAATATTTAGGTCATTTTCGTCCTCCCTAGGCATATTCTTGTCCAATTAGGGTTTTTAACCAATCTTGTGCATCCAATAGGTGTGTTTGTGTCATTGGATGATCAATTAGGTCATTTTCGTCCTCCCTAGTCATATTCTTGTCTAATTAGGGTTTTTAACCAATCTTGTGCATCCAATAGGTGTGTTTGTGTCATTGGATGATCAATTAGGTCATTTTCGTCCTCCCTAGGCTTATTCTTGTCCAATTAGGGTTTTTAACCAATCTTGTGCATCCAATAAGTTGAGTTGTGTCATTGGATTAACATTTAGGTCATTTTCATCCTCCCTAGGCTTATTCTTGTCCAATTAGGGTTTTTAACCAATCTTGTGCATCCAATAGGTGTGTTTGTGTCATTGGATGTTCAATTAGGTCATTTTCGTCCTCCATAGGCTTATTCTTGTCCAATTAGGGTTTTTAACCAATCTTGTGCATCCAATTAGGGTTTTTAACCAATCTTGTGCATCCAATAAGTTCATTTGTGTCATTGAATTAACATTTAGGTCATTTTCGTCCTCCCTAGACATATTCTTGTCCAATTAGGGTTTTTAACCAATCTTGTGCATCCAATAGGTGTGTTTGTGTCATTGGATGTTCAATTAGGTCATTTTCGTCCTCCATAGGCTTATTCTTGTCCAATTAGGGTTTTTAACCAATCTTGTGCATCCAATAGATGTGTTTGTGTCATTGGATGATCAATTAGGTCATTTTCTTCCTCCCTAGGCTTATTCTTGTCCAATTAGGGTTTTTAATCAATCTTGTGCATCCAATAGGTGTGTTTGTGTCATTGGATGATCAATTAGATCATTTTGATCCACCCTAGGCTTATTCTTGTCCAATTAGGGCTATTAACCAATCTTGTGCATCCAATAAGTTCATTTGTGTCATTGAATTAACATTTAGGTCATTTTCGTCCACCCTAGACATATTCTTGTCCAATTAGGGTTTTTAACCAATCTTGTGCATCCAATAGGTGTGTTTGTGTCATTGGATGTTCAATTAGGTCATTTTCGTCCTCCATAGGCTTATTCTTGTCCAATTAGGGTTTTTAACCAATCTTGTGCATCCAATAGGTGTGTTTGTGTCATTGGATGATCAATTAGGTTATTTTCTTACTCCCTAGGCTTATTCTTGTCCAATTAGGGTTTTTAATCAATCTTGTGCATCCAATAGGTGTGTTTGTGTCATTGGATGATCAATTAGATCATTTTGATCCACCCTAGGCTTATTCTTGTCCAATTAGGGCTATTAACCAATCTTGTGCATCCAATAAGTTCATTTGTGTCATTGAATTAACATTTAGGTCATTTTCGTCCTCCCTAGACATATTCTTGTCTAATTAGGGTTTTTAACCAATCTTGTGCATCCAATAGGTGTGTTTGTGTCATTGGTTGATCAATTAGGTCATTTTCTTCCTCCCTAGGCCTATTCTTGTCCAATTAGGGTTTTTAACCAATCTTGTGCATCCAATACGTGTGTTTGTGTCATTGGATGATCAATTACGTCATTTTGATCCTCCCTAGGCTTATTCTTGTCCAATTAGGGTTTTTAACCAATCTTGTGCATCCAATAAGTTCATTTGAGTCATTGGATTAACATTAAGGTCATTTTCGTCCTCCCTAGGCTTATTCTTGTCCAATTAGGGTTTTTAACCAATCTTGTCCATCCAATAGGTGTGTTTGTGTCATTGGATGATCAATTAGATCATTTTGATCCACCCTAGGCTTATTCTTGTCCAATTAGGGTTTTTAACCAATCTTGTGCATCCAATAAGTTCATTTGTGTCATTGAATTAACATTTAGGTCATTTTCGTCCTCCCTAGACATATTCTTGTCCAATTAGGGTTTTTAACCAATCTTGTGCATCCAATAGGTGTGTTTGTGTCATTGGATGTTCAATTAGGTCATTTTCGTCCTCCATAGGCTTATTCTTGTCCAATTAGGGTTTTTAACCAATCTTGTGCATCCAATAGGTGTGTTTGTGTCATTGGATGATCAATTAGGTTATTTTCTTACTCCCTAGGCTTATTCTTGTCCAATTAGGGTTTTTAATCAATCTTGTGCATCCAATAGGTGTGTTTGTGTCATTGGATGATCAATTAGATCATTTGGATCCACGCTAGGCTTATTCTTGTCCTATTAGGGCTATTAACCAATCTTGTGCATCCAATAAGTTCATTTGTGTCATTGAATTAACATTTAGGTCATTTTCGTCCTCCCTAGACATATTCTTGTCCAATTAGGGTTTTTAACCAATCTTGTGCATCCAATAGGTGTGTTTGTGTCATTGGTTGATCAATTAGGTCATTTTCTTCCTCCCTAGGCCTATTCTTGTCCAATTAGGGTTTTTAACCAATCTTGTGCATCCAATACGTGTGTTTGTGTCATTGGATGATCAATTACGTCATTTTGATCCTCCCTAGGCTTATTCTTGTCCAATTAGGGTTTTTAACCAATCTTGTGCATCCAATAAGTTCATTTGAGTCATTGGATTAACATTAAGGTCATTTTTGTCCTCCCTTGACATATTCTTGTCCAATTAGGGTTTTTAACCAATCTTGTGCATCTAATAGGTGTGTTTGTGTCATTGGATGTTCAATTAGGTCATTTTCGTCCTCCATAGGCTTATTCTTGTCCAATTAGGGTTTTTAACCAATCTTGTGCATCCAATAGGTGTGTTTGTGTCATTGGATGATCAATTAGGTCATTTTCTTCCTCCCTAGGCTTATTCTTGTTCAATTAGGGTTTTTAATCAATCTTGTGCATCCAATAGGTGTGTTTGTGTCATTGGATGATCAATTAGATCATTTTCTTCCTCCCTAGGCTTATTCTTGTTCAATTAGGGCTATTAACCAATCGTGTGCATCCAATAAGTTCATTTGTGTCATTGAATTAACATTTAGGTCATTTTCGTCCTCCCTAGACATATTCTTGTCCAATTAGGGTTTTTAACCAATCTTGTGCATCCAATAGGTGTGTTTGTGTCATTGGATGTTCAATTAGGTCATTTTCGTCCTCCATAGGCTTATTCTTGTCCAATTAGGGTTTTTAACCAATCTTGTGCATCCAATAGATGTGTTTGTGTCATTGGATGATCAATTAGGTCATTTTCTTCCTCCCTAGGCTTATTCTTGTCCAATTAGGGTTTTTAATCAATCTTGTGCATCCAATAGGTGTGTTTGTGTCATTGGATGATCAATTAGATCATTTTGATCCACCCTAGGCTTATTCTTGTCCAATTAGGGCTATTAACCAATCTTGTGCATCCAATAAGTTCATTTGTGTCATTGAATTAACATTTAGGTCATTTTCGTCCTCCCTAGACATATTCTTGTCCAATTACGGTTTTTAACCAATCTTGTGCATCCAATAGGTGTGTTTGTGTCATTGGTTGATCAATTAGGTCATTTTCTTCCTCCCTAGGCCTATTCTTGTCCAATTAGGGTTTTTAACCAATCTTGTGCATCCAATACGTGTGTTTGTGTCATTGGATGATCAATTACGTCATTTTGATCCTCCCTAGGCTTATTCTTGTCCAATTAGGGTTTTTAACCAATCTTGTGCATCCAATAAGTTCATTTGAGTCATTGGATTAACATTAAGGTCATTTTTGTCCTCCCTAGACATATTCTTGTCCAATTAGGGTTTTTAACCAAACTTGTGCATCTAATAGGTGTGTTTGTGTCATTGGATGTTCAATTAGGTCATTTTCGTCCTCCATAGGCTTATTCTTGTCCAATTAGGGTTTTTAACCAATCTTGTGCATCCAATAGGTGTGTTTGTGTCATTGGATGATCAATTAGGTCATTTTCTTCCTCCCTAGGCTTATTCTTGTCCAATTAGGGTTTTTAATCAATCTTGTGCATCCAATAGGTGTGTTTGTGTCATTGGATGATCAATTAGATCATTTTGATCCACCCTAGGCTTATTCTTGTCCAATTAGGGCTATTAACCAATCGTGTGCATCCAATAAGTTCATTTGTGTCATTGAATTAACATTTAGGTCATTTTCGTCCTCCCTAGACATATTCTTGTCCAATTAGGGTTTTTAACCAATCTTGTGCATCCAATAGGTGTGTTTGTGTCATTGGATGTTCAATTAGGTCATTTTCGTCCTCCATAGGCTTATTCTTGTCCAATTAGGGTTTTTAACCAATCTTGTGCATCCAATAGATGTGTTTGTGTCATTGGATGATCAATTAGGTCATTTTCTTCCTCCCTAGGCTTATTCTTGTCCAATTAGGGTTTTTAATCAATCTTGTGCATCCTATAGGTGTGTTTGTGTCATTGGATGATCAATTAGATCATTTTGATCCACCCTAGGCTTATTCTTGTCCAATTAGGGCTATTAACCAATCTTGTGCATCCAATAAGTTCATTTGTGTCATTGAATTAACATTTAGGTCATTTTCGTCCTCCCTAGACATATTCTTGTCCAATTAGGGTTTTTAACCAATCTTGTGCATCCAATAGGTGTGTTTGTGTCATTGGATGTTCAATTAGGTCATTTTCGTCCTCCCTAGGCTTATTCTTGTCCAATTAGGGTTTTTAACCAATCTTGTGCATCCAATAGATGTGTTTGTGTCATTGGATGATCAATTAGGTCATTTTCTTCCTCCCTAGGCTTATTCTTGTCCAATTAGGGTTTTTAATCAATCTTGTGCATCCAATAGGTGTGTTTGTGTCATTGGATGATCAATTAGATCATTTTGATCCACCCTAGGCTTATTCTTGTCCAATTAGGGCTATTAACCAATCTTGTGCATCCAATAAGTTCATTTGTGTCATTGAATTAACATTTAGGTCATTTTCGTCCACCCTAGACATATTCTTGTCCAATTAGGGTTTTTAACCAATCTTGTGCATCCAATAGGTGTGTTTGTGTCATTGGATGTTCAATTAGGTCATTTTCGTCCTCCATAGGCTTATTCTTGTCCAATTAGGGTTTTTAACCAATCTTGTGCATCCAATAGATGTGTTTGTGTCATTGGATGATCAATTAGGTCATTTTCTTCCTCCCTAGGCTTATTCTTGTCCAATTAGGGTTTTTAATCAATCTTGTGCATCCAATAGGTGTGTTTGTGTCATTGGATGATCAATTAGGTCATTTTCATCCTCCCTAGGCTTATTCTTGTCCAATTAGGGTTTTTAACCAATCTTGTGCATCCAATAGGTGTGTTTGTGTCATTGGATGATCAATTAGGTCATATTCGTCCTCCCTAGGCATATTGTTGTCCAACTAGGGTTTTTAACCAATCTTGTGCACCCAATAGGTGTGTTTGTGTCATTGGATGATCAATTAGGTCATTTTCGTCCTCCCTAGGCTTATTCTTGTCCAATTAGGGTTTTTAACCAATCTTGTGCATCCAATAGGTGTGTTTGTGTCATTGGATGATCAATTAGGTCATATTCTTCCTCCCTAGGCTTATTCTTGTCCAATTAGGGTTTCTAATAAATCTTGTGCATCCAATAGGTGTGTTTGTGTCATTGGATGATCAATTATGTCATTTTGATCCTCCCTAGGCTTATTCTTGTCCAATTAGGGTTTTTAACCAAACTTGTGCATCCAATAAGTTCATTTGTGTCATTGAATTAACATTTAGGTCATTTTCGTCCTCCCTAGACATATTCTTGTCCAATTAGGGTTTTTAACCAATCTTGTGCATCCAATAGGTGTGTTTGTGTCATTGGATGATCAATTAGGTAATTTTCGTCCTCCCTAGGCTTATTCTTGTTCAATTATGCTTTTTAACCAATCTTGTGCATCCAATAGGTGTGTTTGTGTCATTGGATGATCAATTAGGTCATTTTCGTCCTCCCGAAGCTTATTCTCGACCAATTAGGGTTTTTAACCAATCTTGTGCATCCAATAGGTTCATTTGTGTCATTGGATTAACATTTAGGTCATTTTCGTCCTCCCTAATCATATTCTTATCGAATTAGGGTTTTTAACCAATCTTGTGCATCCAATAGGTGTGTTTGTGTCATTGGATGATCAATTAGGTCATTTTCGTCCTCCCTAGGCTTATTCTTGTCCAATTAGGGTTTTTAACCAATCTTGTGCATCCAATAAGTTCATTTGTGTCATTGGATTAACATTTAGGTCTTTTTCGTTCTCCCTAGGCATATTGTTGTCCAATTAGGGTTTTTAATCAATCTTGTGCATCCAATAGGTGTGTTTGTGTCATTGGATGATCAATTAGGTCATTTTCGTCCTCCCTAGGCTTATTCTTGTCCAATTAGGGTTTTTAACCAATCTTGTGCATCCAATAGGTGTGTTTGTGCATTGGATGATCAATTAGGTCATTTTCGTCCTCCCTAGGCTTATTCTTGTCCAATTAGGATTTTTAACCAATCTTGTGCATCCAATAGGTGTTTAACCAATCTTGTGCATCCAATAGGTGTGTTTGTGCATTGGATGATCAATTAGGTCATTTTCGTCTTCCCTAGGCTTATTCTTGTCCAATTAGGGTTTTTAACCAATCTTGTGCATCCAATAGGTGTGTTTGTGTCATTGGATGATCAATTAGGTCATTTTCGTCCTCCCTAGGCTTATTCTTGTCCAATTAGGGTTTTTAACCAATCTTGTGCATCCATCCAATAAGTTCATTTGTGTCATTGGATTAACATTTAGGTCATTTTCGTCCTCCCTAGGCATATTCTTGTCCAATTAGAGTTTTAGACCAATCTTGTGCATCCAATAGGTGTGTTTGTGTCATTGGATGATCAATTAGGTTATTTTCGTCCTCCCTAGCCTTATTCTTGTCCATTTAGGGTTTTTAACTAATCTTGTGCATCCAATAAGTTCATTTGTGTCATTGGATGATCAATTAGGTCATTTTCGTCCTCCCTAGGCATATTCTTGTCCAATTAGGGTTTTTAACCAATCTTGTGCATCCAATAGGTGTGTTTGTGTCATTGGATGATCAATTAGGTCATTTTCGTCCTCCCTAGGCATATTCTTGTCCAATTAGGGTTTTTAACCAATCTTGTGCATCCAATAGGTGTGTTGTGTCATTGGATGATCAATTAGGTCATTTTCGTCCTCCCTAGGCATATTCTTGTCCAATTAGGGTTTTTAACCAATCTTGTGCATCCAATAACTTGGTTTGTGTCATGAAATTAATATTTAGGTCATTTTTGTCCTCCCTAGGCATATTCTTGTCCAATTAGGGTTTTTAACCAATCTTGTGCATCCAATAACTTTGTTTGTGTCATTAAATTAATATTTAGGTCATTTTCGTCCTCCCTAGGCATATTCTTGTCCAATTAGGGTTTTTAACCAATCTTGTGCATCCAATAGGTGTGTTTGTGTCATTGGATGATCAATTAGGTCATTTTCGTCCTCCCTAGGCATATTCTTGTCAAATTAGGGTTTTTAACCACTCTTGTGCATCCAATAAGTTGAGTTGTGTCATTGGATTAACATTTAGGTCATTTTCGTCCTCCCTAGGCTTATTCTTGTCCAATTAGGGTTTTTAACCAATCTTGTGCATCCAATAGGTGTGTTTGTGTCATTGGATGATCAATTAGGTCATTATCGTCCTCCCTAGGCGTATTCTTGTCCAATTAGGGTTTTTAACCAATCTTGTGCATCCAATAGGTGTGTTTGTGTCATTGGATGATCAATTAGGTCATTTTCGTTCTCCCTAGGCTTATTCTTGTTCAATTAGGGTTTTTAACCAATCTTGTGCATCCAATAGGTGTGTTTGTGTCATTGGATGTTCAATTAGGTCATTTTCGTCCTCCATAGGCTTATTCTTGTCCAATTAGGGTTTTTAACCAATCTTGTGCATCCAATAGGTGTGTTTGTGTCATTGGATGATCAATTAGGTCATTTTCTTCCTCCCTAGGCTTATTCTTGTCCAATTAGGGTTTTTAATCAATCTTGTGCATCCAATAGGTGTGTTTGTGTCATTGGATGATCAATTAGATCATTTTGATCCACCCTAGGCTTATTCTTGTCCAATTAGGGCTATTAACCAATCTTGTGCATCCAATAAGTTCATTTGTGTCATTGAATTAACATTTAGGTCATTTTCGTCCTCCCTAGACATATTCTTGTCCAATTAGGGTTTTTAACCAATCTTGTGCATCCAATAGGTGAGTTTGTTTCATTGGTTGATCAATTAGGTCATTTTCTTCCTCCCTAGGCTTATTCTTGTCCAATTAGGGTTTTTAACCAATCTTGTGCATCCAATACGTGTGTTTGTGTCATTGGATTATCAATTACGTCATTTTAATCCTCCCTAGGCTTATTCTTGTCCAATTAGGGTTTTTAACCAATCTTGTGCATCCAATAAGTTCATTTGTGTCATTGGATTAACATTAAGGTCATTTTTGTCCTCCCTAGGCATATTCTTGTCCAATTAGGGTTTTTAACCAATCTTGTGCATCCAATAGGTGTGTTTGTGTCATCGAATGATCAATTAGGTCATTTTGATCCTCCCTAGGCTTATTCTTGTCCAATTAGGGTTTTTAGCCAATCTTGTGCATCCAATAAGTTCATTTGTGTCATTGGATTAAAATTTAGGTCATTTTCGTCCTCCCTAGGCATATTCTTGTCCAATTAGGGTTTTTAACCAATCTTGTGCATCCAATAGGTGTGTTTGTGTCATTGGATGACCAATTTGGTCATTTTCTTCCTCCCTAGCCTTATTCTTGTCCAATTAGGGTTTTTAACCAATCTTGTGCATCCAATAGGTGTGTTTGTGTCATTGGATGATCAATTAGGTCATTTTCGCCCTCCCGAGGCTTATTCTCGACCAATTAGGGTTTTTAACCAATCTTGTGCATCCAATAGGTTCATTTGTGTCATTGGATTAACATTTAGGTCATTTTTGTCCTCCCTAGTCATATTCTTGTCCAATTAGGGTTTTTAACCAATCTTGTGCATCCAATAGGTGTGTTTGTGTCATTGGATGATCAATTAGGTCATTTTCGTCCTCCCTAGGCTTATTCTTGTCCAATTAGGATTTTTAACCAATCTTGTGCCTCCAATAACTTTGTTTGTGTCATTGAATTAATATTTAGGTCATTTTCGCCCTCCCTAGGCTTATTCTTGTCCAATTATGGTTTTTAACCAATCTTGTGCCTCCAATAAGTTCATTTGTGTCATTGGATTAACATTTAGGTCATTTTCGTCCTCCCTAGGCATATTCTTGTCCAATTAGGGTTTTTAACCAATCTTGTGCTTCCAATAGGTGTGTTTGTGTCATTGGATGATCAATTAGGTCATTTTCGTCCTCCCTAGGCTTATTCTTGTCCAATTAAGGTTTTTAACCAATCTTGTGCATCCAATAAGTTCATTTGTGTCATTGGATGATCAATTAGGTCATATTCGTCCTCCCTAGGTATATTCTTGTCCAACTAGGGTTTTTAACCAATCTTGTGCATCAAATAGATGTGTTAAGAGTGTTTGGATGATCAATTAGGTCATTTTCGTCCTCCCTAGGCTTATTCTTGTCCAATTAGGGTTTTTAACCAATTTTGTGCATCCAATAATTTTGTTTGTGTCATTGAATTAATATTTAGGTCATTTTCGTCCTCCCTAGGCATATTCTTGTCCAATTAGGGTTTTTAACCAATCTTGTGCATCCAATAGGTGTGTTTGTGTCATTGGATGATCAATTAGGTCATTTTCGTCCTCCCTAGGCTTATTCTTGTCCAATTAGGGTTTTTAACCAATCTTGTGCATCCAATAACTTTGTTTGTGTCATTGAATTAATATTTAGGTCATTTTCCTCCTCCCTAGGCATATTGTTGTCCAATTTGGGTTTTTAACCAATTTTGTGCATCCAATAGGTGTGTTTGGGTCATTGGATGATCAATTAGGTCATTTTCGTCCTCCCTAGGCTTATTCTTGTCTAATTAGGGTTTTAATCAATCTTGTGCATCCAATAAGTTCATTTGTGTCATTGGATTAACATTTATGTCTTTTTCGTCCTCCCTAGGCATATTCTTGTCCAATTAGGGTTTTTAACCAATCTTGTGCTTCCTATAGGTGTGTTTGTGTCATTGGATGATCAATTAGGTCATTTTCGTCCTCCCTAGGCTTATTCTTGTCCAATTAGGGTTTTTAACCAATCTTGTGCATCCAATAAGTTCATTTGTGTCATTGGATGATCAATTAGGTCATTTTCATCCTCCCTAGGTATATTCTTGTCCAACTAGGGTTTTTAACCAATCTTGTGCATCCAATAGATGTGTTTGTGTCTTTGGATGATCAATTAGGTCATTTTCGTCCTCCCTAGGCTTATTCTTGTCCAATTAGGGTTTTTAACCAATCTTGTGCATCCAATAGGTGTGTTTGTGTCATTGGATGATCAATTAGGTCATTTTCGTCCTCCCTAGGCTTATTCTTGTCCAATTAGGGTTTTTAACCAATCTTGTGCATCCAATAACTTTGTTTGTGTCATTGAATTAATATTTAGGTCATTTTCCTCCTCCCTAGGCATATTCTTGTCCAATTAGGGTTTTTAAACAATCTTGTGCTTCCAATAGGTGTGTTTGTGTCATTGGATGATCAATTAGGTCATTTTCGTCCTCCCTACGCTTATTCTTGTCCAATTAGGGTTTTTAACCAATCTTGTGCATCCAATAGGTGTGTTTGTGTCATTGGATGATCAATTAGGTCATTTTCGTCCTCCCTAGGCTTATTCTTGTCCAATTATGGTTTTTAACCAATCTTTTGCATCCAATAGGTGTGTTTGTGTCATTGGATGATCAATTAGGTCATTTTCGTCCTCCCTAGGGATATTCTTGTCCAATTAGGATTTTTAACCAATCTTGTGCATCCAATAGGTGTGTTTGTGTCATTGGATGATCAATTAGGTCATTTTCGTCCTCCCTAGGCTTATTCTTGTCCAATTAGGGTTTTTAACCAATCTTGTGCATCCAATAAGTTCATTAGTGTCATTGGATGATCAATTAGGTCATTTTCGTCCTCCTTGGGCATGTTCTTGTCCAACTAGGGTTTTTAACCAATCTTGTGCATCCAATAGGTGTGTTTGTGTCATTGGATGATCAATTAGGTCATTTTCGTCCTCCCTAGGCTTATTCTTGTCCAATTAGGGTTTTTAACCAATCTTGTGCATCCAATAAGTTTGTTTGTGTCATTGAATTAATATTTAGGTCATTTTCGTCTTCCCTAGGCATATTCTTGTCCAATTAGGGGTTTTAACCAATGTTGTGCATCCAATAGCTGTGTTTGTGTCATTGGATGATCAATTAGGTCACTTTCTTCCTCCCTAGGCATATTCTTGTCCAATTAGGGTTTTTAACCAATCTTGTGCATCCAATAGGTGTGTTTGTGTCATTGGATGATCAATTAGGTCATTTTCGTCCTCCCTAGGCTTATTCTTGTCCAATTAGGGTTTTTAACCAATCTTGTGCATCCAATAAGTTGAGTTGTGTCATTGGATTAACATTTAGGTCATATTCGTCCTCCCTAGGCTTATTCTTGTCCAATTAGGGTTTTTAACCAATCTTGTGCATCCAGTAAGCTCATTTGTGTCATTGGATTAACATTTAGGTCATTTTCGTCCTCCCTAGGCATATTCTTGTCCAATTAGGGTTTTTAACCAATCTTGTGCTTCCAATAGGTGTGTTTGTGTCATTGGATGATCAATTAGGTCATTTTCGTCCTCCCTAGGCTTATTCTTGTCCAATTAGGGTTTTTAACCAATCTTGGGCATCCAATAACTTTGTTTGTGTCATTGAATTAATATTTAGGTCATTTTCGTCCTCCCTAGGCATATTCTTGTCCAATTAGGGTTTTTAACCAATCTTGTGCATCCAATAGGTGTGTTTGTGTCATTGGATGATCAATTAGGTCATTTTCGTCCTCCCTAGGCTTATTCTTGTCCAATTAGGGTTTTTAACCAATCTTGTGCATCCAATAACTTTGTTTGTGTCATTGAATTAATATTTAGGTCATTTTCCTCCTCCCTGGGCATATTCTTGTCCAATTAGGGTTTTTAACCAATCTTGTGCATCCAATAGGTGTGTTTGTGTCATTGGATGATCAATTAGGTCATTTTCGTCCTCCCTAGGCTTATTCTTGTCCAATTAGGGTTTTTAACCAATCTTGTGCATCCAATAAGTTCGTTTGTGTCATTGGATGATTAATTAGGTCATTTTCGTCCTCCCTAGGCTTATTCTTGTCCAATTAGGGTTTTTAACCAATCTTGTGCATCCAATAGGTGTGTTTGTGTCATTGGATGATCAATTAGGTCATTTTCGTCCTCCCTAGGCTTATTCTTGTCCAATTAGGGTTTTTAACCAATCTTGTGCATCCAATAAGTTCATTTGTGTCATTGGATTAAAATTTAGGTCACTTTCGTCCTCCTTAGGCATATTCTTGTCCAATTAGGGTTTCTAACCAATCTTGTGCATCCAATAAGTTCATTTGTGTCATTGGATTAACATTTTGGTCATTTTCGTCCTCCCTAGGCTTATTCTTGTCCAATTAGGGTTTCTAACCAATCTTGTGCATCCAATAGGTGTGTTTGTGTCATTGGATGATCAATTAGGTCATTTTCGTCCTCCCTAGGCTTATTCTTGTCCAATTAGGGTTTTTAACCAATCTTGTGCATCCAATAGGTGTGTTTGTGTCATTGGATGATCAATTAGTCCTCCCTAGGCTTGTTCTTGTCCAATTAGGGTTTTTAACCAATCTTGTGCATCCAATAGGTGTGTTTGTGTCATTGGATGATCAATTAGGTCATTTTCGTCCTCCCTAGGCTTATTCTTGTCCAATTAGGGTTTTTAACCAATCTTGTGCATCCAATAACTTTGTTTGTGTCATTGAATTAATATTTAGGTCATTTTCCTCCTCCCTAGGCATATTCTTGTCCAATTAGGGTTTTTAACCAATCTTGTGCATCCAATAAGTTCATTTATGTCATTTGATTAACATTTAGGTCATTTTCGTCCTTCCTAGGCATATTCTTGTCCAATTAGGGTTTTTAACCAATCTTGTGCATCCAATAGGTGTGTTTGTGTCATTGGATGATCAATTAGGTCATTTTCGTCCTCCCTAGGCTTATTCTTGTCCAATTAGGGTTTTTAACCAATCTTGTGCATCCAATAGGTGTGTTTGTGTCATTGGATGATCAATTAGGTCATTTTCGTCCTCCCTAGGCTTATTGTTGTCCAATTAGTGTTTTTAACGAATCTTGTGCATCCAATAAGTTTATTTGTGTCATTGGATTAACATTTAGGTCATTTTCGTCCTCCTTAGGCATATTATTGTCCAATTAGTGTTTTAAACGAATCTTGTGCATCCAATAAGTTCATTTGTGTCATTGGATTAACATTTAGGTCATTTTCGTCCTCCCTAGGCATATTCTTGTCCAATTAGGGTTTTTAACCAATCTTGTGCATCCAATAGGTGTGTTTGTGTCATTGGATGATCAATTAGGTCATTTTCGTCCTCCCTAGGCTTATTCTTGTCCAATTAGGGTTTTTAACCAATCTTGTGCATCCAATAACTTTGTTTGTGTCATTGAATTAATATTTAGGTAATTTTCCTCGTCCCTAGGCATATTCTTGCCCAATTAGGGTTTTTAACCAATCTTGTGCATCCAATAGGTGTGTTTGTGTCATTGGATTATTAATTAGGTCATTTTCGTCCTCCCTAGGCATATTCTTGTCCAATTAGGGTTTTTAACCAATCTTGTGCATCCAATAACTTTGTTTGTGTCATTGAATTAATATTTAGGTCATTTTCCTCCTCCCTAGGCATATTCTTGTCCAATTAGGGTTTTTAACCAATCTTGTGCATCCAATAGGTGTGTTTGTGTCATTGGATGATCAATTAGGTCATTTTCGTCCTCCCTAGGCTTATTCTTGTCCAATTAGGGTTTTTAACCAATCTTGGGCATCCGATAAGTTTGTTTGTGTCATTGAATTAATATTTAGGTCATTTTCGTCCTGCCTAGGCATATTCTTGTCCAATTAGGGTTTTTAACCAATCTTGTGCATCCAATAGGTGTGTTTGTGTCATTGGATGATCAATTAGGTCATTTTCGTCCTCCCTAGGCATATTCTTGTCCAATTAGGGTTTTTAACCAATCTTGTGCATCCAATAGGTGTGTTGTGTCATTGGATGATCAATTAGGTCATTTTCGTCCTCCCTTGGCATATTCTTGTCCAATTAGGGTTTTTAACCAATCTTGTGCATCCAATAGGTGTGTTTGTATCATTGGATAATCAATTAGGTCATTTTTCGTCCTCCCTAGGCATATTCTTGTCCAATTAGGGTTTTTAACCAATCTTGTGCATCCAATAGGTGTGTTTGTGTCATTGGATGATCAATTAGGTCATTTTCGTCCTCCCTAGGCATATTCTTGTCCAATTAGGGTTTTTAACCAATCTTGTGCATCCAATAAGTTGAGTTGTGTCATTGGATTAACATTTATGTCATTTTCGTCCTCCCTAGGCTTATTCTTGTCCAATTAGGGTTTTTAACCAATCTTGTGCATCCAATAGGTGTGTTTGTGTCATTGGATGATCAATTAGGTCATTTTCGTCCTCCCTCAGCTTATTCTTGCCCAATTAGGATTTTTAACCAATCTTGTGCATCCAATAAGTTGAGTTGTGTCATTGGATTAACATTTAGGTCATTTTCGTGCTCCCTAGGCTTATTCTTGTCCAATTAAGGTTTTTAACCAATCTTGTGCATCCAATAAGTTCATTTGTGTCATTGGAGGATCAATTAGGTTCTTTTAGTCCTCCCTAGGCTTATTCTTGTCCAATTAGGGTTTTTAACTAATCTTGTGCATCCAATAAGTTCATTTGTGTCATTGGATGATCAATTAGGTCATTTTCGTCCTCCCTAGGCATATTCTTGTCTAATTAGGGTTTTTAACCAATCTTGTGCATCCAATAGGTGTGTTTGTGTCATTGGATGATCAATTAGGTCATTTTCGTCCTCCCTAGGCTTATTCTTGTCCTATTAGGGTTTTTAACCAATCTTGTGCATCCAATATGTGTGTTTGTGTCATTGGATGATCAATTAGGTCATTTTCGTCCTCCATAGGCTTATTCTTGTCCAATTAGGGTTTTTAACCAATCTTGTGCATCCAATAGGTGTGTTTGTGTCATTGGATGATCAATTAGATCATTTTGATCCACCCTAGGCTTATTCTTGTCCAATTAGGGATTTTAACCGATCTTGTGCATCCAATAAATTCATTTGTGTCATTGAATTAACATTTAGGTCATTTTCGTCCTCCCTAGACATATTCTTGTCCAATTAGGGTTTTTAACCAATCTTGTGCATCCAATAAGTTCATTTGTGTCATTGAATTAACATTTAGGTCATTTTCGTCCTTCCTAGGCATATTCTTGTCCAATTAGGGTTTTTAACCAATCTTGTGCATCCAATAGGTGTGTTTGTGTCATTGGATGATCAATTAGGTCATTTTTGTCCTCCATAGGCTTATTCTTGTCCAATTAGGGTTTTTAACCAATCTTGTGCATCCAATAGGTGTGTTTGTGTCATTGGATGATCAATTAGATCATTTTGATCCACCCTAGGCTTATTCTTGTCCAATTAGGGATTTTAACCAATCTTGTTCATCCAATAAGTTCATTTGTGTCATTGAATTAACATTTAGGTCATTTTCGTCCTCCCTAGACATATTCTTGTCCAATTAGGGTTTTTAACCAATCTTGTACATCCAATAGGTGTGTTTGTGTCATTGGATGATCAATTAGGTCATTTTCTTCATCCCTAGGCTTATTCTTGTCCAATTAGGGTTTTTAACCAATCTTGTGCATCCAATAAGTTCATTTGTGTCATTGAATTAACATTTAGGTCATTTTCGTCCTTCCTAGGCATATTCTTGTCCAATTAGGGTTTTTAACCAATCTTGTGCATCCAATAGGTGTGTTTGTGTCTTTCGATGATCAATTAGGTCATTTTCGTCCTCCCTAGGCTTATTCTTGTCCAATTAGGGTTTTTAACCAATCTTGTGCATCCAATAAGTTCATTTGTGTCATTGGATGATCAATTAGGTCATTTTCGCCCTCCCGAGGCTTATTCTCGACCAATTAGGGTTTTTAATCAATCTTGTGCATCCAATAAGTTCATTTGTGTCATTAAATTAACATTTAGGTCATTTTCGTCCTCTCTAGTCATATTCTTGTCCAATTAGGGTTTTTAACCAATCTTGTGCATCCAATAGGTGTGTTTGTGTCATTGGATAATCAATTAGGTCATTTTCGTCCTCCCTAGGCTTATTCTTGTCCAATTAGGGTTTTTAACCAATCTTGTGCATCCAATAGGTGTGTTTGTGTCATTGGATGATCAATTAGGTCATTTTCTTCCTCCCTAGGCTTATTCTTGTCCAATTAAGATTTTTAACCAATCTTGTGCATCCAATAGGTGTGTTTGTGTCATTGGATGATCAATTAGGTCATTTTCGTCCTCCCTAGGCATATTCTTTTCCAATTAGGGTTTTTAACCAATATTGTGCATCCAACAGGTGTGTTTGTGTCATTGGATGATCAATTAGGTCATTTTCGTCCTCCCTAGGCTTATTCTTGTCAAATTAGGGTTTTAACCAGTCTTGTGCATCCAATAGGTGTGTTTGTGTCATTGGATGATCAATTAGGTCATTTTCTTCATCCCTAGGCTTATTCTTGTCCAATTAGGGTTTTTAACCAATCTTGTGCATCCAATAAGTTCATTTGTGTCATTGAATTAACATTTAGGTCATTTTCGTCCTTCCTAGGCATATTCTTGTCTAAGTAGTGTTTTTAACTAATCTTGTGCATCCAATAGGTGTGTTTGTGTCTTTCGATGATCAATTAGGTCATTTTCGTCCTCCCTAGGCTTATTCTTGTCCAATTAGGGTTTTTAACTAATCTTGTGCATCCAATAAGTTCATTTGTGTCATTGGATTAACATTTAGGTCATTTTCGTCCTCCCGAGGCCTATTCTCGACCAAGTAGGGTTTTTAACCAATCTTGTGCATCCAATAAGTTCATTTGTGTCATGGGATTAACATTTTGGTCATTTTCGTCCTCCCTAGGCATATTCTTGTCCAATTAGGGTTTTTAATCAATCTTGTGCATCCAATAGGTGTGTTTATGTCATTGGATGATCAATTAGGTAATTTTCGTCCTCCCTAGGCTTATTCTTGTCTAATTAGGGTTTTTAACCAATCTTGTGCATCCAATAGGTGTGTTTGTGTCATTGTATGATCAATTAGGTCATTATCGTCCTCCCTAGGCGTATTCTTGTCCAATTAGGGTTTTTAACCAATCTTGTGCATCCAATAGGTGTGTTTGTGTCATTGGATGATCAATTAGGTCATTTTCGTTCTCCCTAGGCTTATTCTTGTTCAATTAGGGTTTTTAACCAATCTTGTGCATCCAATAGATTTGTTTGTGTCATTGGATGATCAATTAGGTCATTTTCGTCCTCCCTAGGCTTATTCTTGTCCAATTAGGGTTTTTAACCAATCTTGTGCATCCAATAGGTGTGTTTGTGTCATTGGATGATCAATTAGATCATTTTGATCCACCCTAGGCTTATTCTTCTCCAATTAGGGTTTTTAACCGATCTTGTGCATCCAATAAGTTCATTTGTGTCATTGAATTAACATTTAGGTCAATTTCGTCCTCCCTAGACATATTCTTGTCCAATTAGGGTTTTTAACCAATCTTGTGCATCCAATAGGTGTGTTTGTGTCATTGGATGATCAATTAGGTCATTTTCGTCCTCCATAGGCTTATTCTTGTCCAATTAGGGTTTTTAACCAATCTTGTGCATCCAATAGGTGTGTTTGTGTCATTGGATGATCAATTAGGTCATTTTCTTCCTCCCTAGGCTTATTCTTGTCCAATTAGGGTTTTTAACCAATCTTGTGCATCCAATAGGTGTGTTTCTGTCATTGGATGATCAATTACATCATTTTGATCCACCCTAGGCTTATTCTTGTCCAATTAGGGCTTTTAACCAATCTTGTGCATCCAATAAGTTCATTTGTGTCATTGAATTAACATTTAGGTCATTTTCGTCCTCCCTAGACATATTCTTGTCCAATTAGGGTTTTTAACCAATCTTGTGCTTCAAATTGGTGTGTTTGAGTCATTGGATGATCAATTAGGTCATTTTCTTCCTCCCAAGGCTTATTCTTGTCCAATTAGGGTTTTTAACCAATCTTGTGCATCCAATACGTGTGTTTGTGTCATTGGATGATCAATTACGTCCTTTTGATCCTCTCTAGGCTTATTCTTGTCCAATTAGGGTTTTTAACCAATCTTGTGCATCCAATAAGTTCATTTGTGTCATTGGATTAACATTTAGGTCATTTTCGTCCTCCCTAGGCATATTCTTGTCCAATTAGGGTTTTTAACCAATCTTGTGCATCCAATAGGTGGGTTTGTGTCATTGGATGATCAATTAAGTCATTTTCGTCCTCCCTAGGCTTATTCTTGTCCAATTAGGGTTTTTAACCAATCTTGTGCATCCAATAAGTTCATTTGTGTCATTGGATTAACATTTAGGTCATTTTCGTCCTCCCTAGGCATATTCTTGTCCAATTAGGGTTTTTAACCAATCTTGTGCATCCAATATGTGTGTTTGTGTCATTGGATGATCAATTAGGTTATTTTCGTCCTCCGTAGGCATATTCTTGTCTAATTAGGGTTTTTAACCAATCTTGTGCATCCAATAGGTGTGTTTGTGTCATTGGATGATCAATTAGGTCTTTTTCGTCCTCCCTAGGCTTATTCTTGTCCAATTAGGGTTTTTAACCAATCTTGTGCATCCAATAGGTGTGTTTGTGTCATTGGATGATCAATTAGGTCTTTTTTGTCCTCCCTAGGCTTATTCTTGCCCAATTAGGGTTTTTAACCAATCTTGTGCATCCAATAAGTTGAGTTGTGTCATTGGATTAGCATTTAGGTCATTTTCGTCCACCCTAGGCTTATTCTTGTCCAATTAGGGTTTTTAACCAATCTTGTGCATCCAATAAGTTCATTTGTGTCATTGGATTAACATTTAGGTCATTTTCGTCCTCCCTAGGCATATTCTTGTCCAATTAGGGTTTTTAACCAATCTTGTGCATCCAATATGTGTGTTTGTGTCATTGGATGATCAATTAGGTTATTTTCGTCCTCCCTAGGCATATTCTTGTCTAATTAGGGTTTTTAACCAATCTTGTGCATCCAATAGGTGTGTTTGTGTCATTGGATGATCAATTAGGTCTTTTTTGTCCTCCCTAGGCTTATTCTTGCCCAATTAGGGTTTTTAACCAATCTTGTGCATCCAATAAGTTGAGTTGTGTCATTGGATTACTATTTAGGTCATTTTCGTCCACCCTAGGCTTATTCTTGTCCAATTAGGGTTTTTAACCAATCTTGTGCATCCAATAAGTTCATTTGTGTCATTGGATTAACATTTAGGTCATTTTCGTCCTCCCTAGGCATATTCTTGTCCAATTAGGGTTTTTAACCAATCTTGTGCATCCAATATGTGTGTTTGTGTCATTGGATGATCAATTAGGTTATTTTCGTCCTCCCTAGGCATATTCTTGTCTAATTAGGGTTTTTAACCAATCTTGTGCATCCAATAGGTGTGTTTGTGTCATTGGATGATCAATTAGGTCTTTTTTGTCCTCCCTAGGCTTATTCTTGCCCAATTAGGGTTTTTAACCAATCTTGTGCATCCAATAAGTTGAGTTGTGTCATTGGATTAGCATTTAGGTCATTTTCGTCCACCCTAGGCTTATTCTTGTCCAATTAGGGTTTTTAACCAATCTTGTGCATCCAATAAGTTCATTTGTGTCATTGGATTAACATTTAGGTCATTTTCGTCCTCCCTAGGCATATTCTTGTCCAATTAGGGTTTTTAACCAATCTTGTGCATCCAATATGTGTGTTTGTGTCATTGGATGATCAATTAGGTTATTTTCGTCCTCCCTAGGCATATTCTTGTCCAATTAGGGTTTTTAACCAATCTTGTGCATCCAATAAGTTCATTTGTGTCATTGGATTAACATTTAGGTCATTTTCGTCCTCCCTAGGCATATTCTTGTCCAATTAGGGTTTTTAACCAATCTTGTGCTTCCAATAGGTGTGTTTGTGTCATTGTATGATCAATTAGGTCATTTTCGTCCTCCCTAGGCTTATTCTTGTCCAATTAGGCTTTTTAACCAATCTTGTGCATCCAACAAGTTTGTTTATGTCATTGAAATAATATTTAGGTCATTTTCGTCCTCCTTAGGCATATTCTTGTCCAATTAGGGTTTTTAACCAATCTTGTGCATCCAATAGGTGTGTTTGTGTCATTGGATGATCAATTAGGTCATTTTCGTCCTCCCTAGGCTTATTCTTGTCCAATTAGGATTTTTAACCAATCTTGTGTATCCAATAACTTTGTTTGTATCATTGAATTAATATTTAGGTCATTTTCGTCCTCCCTAGGAATATTCTTGTCCAATTAGGGTTTTTAACCAGTCTTGTGCATCCAATAGGTGTGTTTGTGTCATTGGATGATCAATTAGGTCATTTTCGTCCTCCCTAGGCTTATTCTTGTCCAATTAGGGTTTTTAACCAATCTTGTGCATCCAATAAGTTTGTTTGTGTCATTGAATTAATATTTAGGTCATTTTCGTCCTCCCTAGGCTTATTCTTGTCCAATTAGGGTTTTTAACCAATCTTGTGCATCCAATAACTTTGATTGTGTCATTGAATTAATATTTAGATCATTTTCGTCTTCCCTAGGCATATTCTTGTCCAATTAGGGTTTTTAACCAATCTTGTGCATCCAATAGGTGTGTTTGTGTCATTGGATGATCAATTAGGTCATTTTCGTCCTCCCTAGGCTTATTCTTGTCCAATTAGGGTTTTTAACCAATCTTGTGCATCCAATAGGTGTGTTTGTGTCATTGGATGATCAATTAGGTCATTTTCGTCCTCCCTAGGCTTATTCTTGTCCAATTAGGGTTTTTAACCAATCTTGTGCATCCAATAGGTGTGTTTGTGTCATTGGATGATCAATTAGGTCATTTTTGTCCTCCCTAGGCTTATTTTTGTCCAATTAGTGTTTTTAACCAATCTTGTGCATCCAATAAGTTCATTTGTGTCATTGGATGATCAATTAGGTCATTTTCATCCTCCCTAGGCATATTCATGTCCAACTATGGTTTTTAACCAATCTTGTGCATCCAATAGGTGTGTTTGTGTGATTGGATGATCAATTAGGTCATTTTCGTCCTCCCTAGGCTTATTCTTGTCCAATTAGGGTTTTTAACCAATCTTGTGCATCCAATAGGTGTGTTTGTGTCATTGGATGATCAATTAGGTCATTTTCGTCCTCCCTAGGCTTATTCTTGTCCAATTAGGGTTTTTAACCAATCTTGTGCATCCAATAGGTGTGTTTGTGTCATTGGATGATCAATTAGGTCATTTTTATCCTCCCTAGGCTTATTCTTGTCCAATTAGGATTTTTAACCAATCTTGTGCATCCAATAGGTGTGTTTGTGTCATTGGATGATCAATTAGGTCATTTTTATCCTCCCTAGGCTTATTCTTGTCCAATTAGGATTTTTAACCAATCTTGTGCATCCAATAGGTGTGTTTGTGTCATTGGATGATCAATTAGGTCATTTTCGTCCTCCCTAGGCTTATTCTTGTCCAATTAGGGTTTTTAACCAATCTTGTGCATCCAATAGGTGTGTTTGTGTCATTGGATGATCAATTAGGTCATTTTCGTCCACCCTAGGCTTATTCTTGTCCAATTAGGGTTTTTAACTAATTTTGTGCATCCAATAAGTTCATTTGTGTCATTGGATGATCAATTAGGTAATTTTCGTCCTCCCTAGGCATATTCTTGTACAACTAGGGTTTTTAACCAATCTTGTGCATCCAATAAGTTCATTTGTGACATTGGATGACCAATTAGGTCATTTTCGTCCTCCCTAGGCATATTCTTGTCCAACTAGGGTTTTTAACCAATCTTGTGCATCCAATAGGTGTGTTTGTGTCATTGGATGATCAATTAGGTCATTTTCGTCCTCCTTAGGCTTATTCTTGTCCAATTAGGTTTTTTAACCAATCTTGTGCTTCCAATAGGTGTGTTTGTGTCATTGGATGATCAATTAGGTCATTTTCGTCCTCCCTAGGCTTATTCTTGTCCAATTAGGGTTTTTAACCAATCTTGTGCATCCAATAACTTTGTTTGTGTCATTGAATTAATATTTAGGTCATTTTCGTCCTCCCTAGGCATATTCTTGTCCAATTAGGGTTTTTAACCAATCTTGTGCATCCAATAGGTGTGTTTGTGTCATTGGATGATAGGTCATTTTCGCCCTCCCTAGGCTTATTCTTGTTCAATTAGGATTTTTAACCAATCTTGTGCATCCAATAAGTTCATTTGTGTCATTGGATTAACATTTAGGTCATTTTCGTCCTCCCTAGGCATATTCTTGTCCAATTAGGGTTTTTAACCAATCTTGTGCATCCAATAGGTGTGTTTGTGTCATTGGATGATCAATTAGGTTATTTTCGTCCTCCCTAGGCTTATTCTTGTCCAATTAGGGTTTTTAACCAATCTTGTGCATCCGATAAGTTTGTTTGTGTAATTGAATTAATATTTAGGTCATTTTCGTCCTCCCTAGGCATATTCTTGTCCAATTATGGTTTTTAACCAATCTTGTGCATCCAATAAGCGGGTTTGTGTCATTGGATGATCAATTAGGTCATTTACGTCCTCCCTAGGCTTATTCTTGTCCAATTAGGGTTTTTAACCAATCTTGTGCATCCAATAACTTTGTTTGTGTCATTGAATTAATATTTAGGTCATTTTCGTCCTCCCTAGGCATATTCTTGTCCAATTAGGGTTTTTAACCAATCTTGTGCATCCAATAGGTGTGTTTGTTACATTGGATGATCAATTAGGTCATTTTCGTCCTCCCTAGGCTTATTCTTGTCCAATTAGGGTTTTTAACCAATCTTGTGCATCCAATAGGTGTGTTTGTGTCATTGGATGATCAATTAGGTCATTTTCGCCCTCCCTAGGCTTATTCTCGACCAATTAGGGTTTTTAACCAATCTTGTGCATCCAATAGGTTCATTTGTGTCATTGGATTAACATTTAGGTCATTTTCGTCCTCCCTAGTCATATTCTTGTCCAATTAGGGTTTTTAACCAATCTTGTGCATCCAATAGGTGTGTTTGTGTCATTGGATAATCAATTAGGTCATTATCGTCCTCCCTAGGCGTATTCTTGTCCAATTAGGGTTTTTAACCAATCTTGTGCATCCAATAGGTGTGTTTGTGTCATTGGATGATCAATTAGGTCATTTTCGTCCTCCCTAGGCTTATTCTTGTTCAATTAGGGTTTTTAACCAATCTTGAAAATCCAATAGGTGTGTTTGTGTCATTGGCTGATCAATTAGGTCATTTTCGTCCTCCCTAGGCTTATTCTTGTCCAATTAGGGTTTTTAACCAATCTTGTGCATCCAATAGGTGTGTTTGTGTCATTGGATGATCAATTAGATCATTTTGATCCACCCTAGGCTTATTCTTGTCCAATTAGGGTTTTTAACCAATCTTGTGCATCCAATAAGTTCATTTCTGTCATTGAATTAACATTTAGGTCATTTTCGTCCTCCCTAGACATATTCTTGTCCGATTAGGGTTTTTAACCAATCTTGTGCATCCAATGGGTGTGTTTGTATCATTGGATGATCAATTAGGTAATTTTCTTCCTCCCTAGGCTTATTCTTCTCCAATTAGGGTTTTTAACCAATCTTGTGCATCCAATACGTGTGTTTGTGTCATTGGATGATCAATTACGTCATTTTGATCCTCCCTAGGCTTATTCTTGTCCAATTAGGGTTTTTAACCAATCTTGTGCATCCAATTGGTGTGTTTGTGTCATTGGATGATCAATTAGGTAATTTTCTTCCTCCCTAGCCTTATTCTTGTCCAAATACGGTTTTTAACCAATCTTGTGCATCCAATACGTGTGTTTGTGTCATTGGATGATCAATTACGTCATTTTGATCCTCCCTAGGCTTATTCTTGTCCAATTAGGGTTTTTAACCAATCTTGTGCATCCAATAAGTTCATTTGTGTCATTGGATTAACATTTAGGTCATTTTCGTCCTCCCTAGGCATATTCTTGTCCAATTAGGGTTTTTAACCAATCTTGTGCATCCAATAGGTGTGTTTGTGTCATTGGATGATCAATTAGGTCATTTTCGTCCTTTCTATGCTTATTCTTGTCCAATTAGGGTTTTTAAACAATCTTGTGCATCCAATAAGTTCATTTGTGTCATTGGATGATCAATTAGGTCATTTTCGTCCTCCCTAGGCATATTCTTGTCCAACTAGGGTTTTTAACCAATCTTGTGCTTCCAATAGGTGTGTTTGTGTCATTGGATGATCAATTAGGTCATTTTCGTCCTCCCTAGACTTATTCTTGTCCAATTAGGGTTTTTAACAAATCTTGTGCATCCAATAAGTTCATTTGTGTCATTGGATGATCAATTAGGTCATTTTCGTCCTTTCTATGCTTATTCTTGTCCAATTAGGGTTTTTAACCAATCTTGTGCATCCAATAAGTTCATTTGTGTCATTGGATGATCAATTAGGTCATTTTTGTCCTCCCTAGGCATATTCTTGTCCAACTAGGGTTTTTAACCAATCTTGTGCTTCCAATAGGTGTGTTTGTGTCATTGGATGATCAATTAGGTCATTTTCGTCCTCCCTAGGCTTATTCTTGTCCAATTAGGGTTTTTAACCAATCTTGTGCATCCAATAGGTGTGTTTGTGTCATTGGATGATCAATTAGGTCATTTTTGTCCTCCCTAGGCTTATTCTTGTCCAATTAGGGTTTTTAACCAATCTTGTGCATCCAATAGGTGTGTTTGTTTCATTGGATGATCAATTAGGTCATTTTCGTCCTCCCTAGGATTATTCTTGTCCAATTAGGGTTTTTAACCAATCTTGTGCATCCAATAGGTGTGTTTGTGTCATTGGATGATCAATTAGGTCATTTTTGTCCTCCCTAGGCTTATTCTTGTCCAACTAGGGTTTTTAACCAATCTTGTGCTTCCAATAGGTGTGTTTGTGTCATTGGATGATCAATTAGGTCATTTTCGTCCTCCCTAGGCTTATTCTTGTCCAATTAGGGTTTTTAACCAATCTTGTGCATCCAATAGGTGTGTTTGTGTCATTGGATGATCAATTAGGTCGTTTTCGTCGTCCCTAGGCTTACTCATGTCCAATTAGGGTTTTTAACCAATCTTGTGCATCCAATAGGTGTGTTTGTGTCATTGGATGATCAATTAGGTCATTTTCGTCCTACCTAGACTTATTCTTGTCAAATTAGGGTTTTTAATCAATCTTGTGCATCCAATAACTTTGTTTGTGTCATTGAATTAATATTTAGGTCATTTTCGTCCTCCCTAGGCTTATTCTTGTCCAATTAGGGTTTTTAACCAATCTTGTGCATCCAATAGGTGTGTTTGTGTCATTGGATGATCAGTTAGGTCATTTTCGTCCTACCTAGACTTATTCTTGTCAAATTAGGGTTTTTAATCAATCTTGTGCATCCAATAACTTTGTTTGTGTCATTGAATTAATATTTAGGTCATTTTCGTCCTCCCTAGGCATATTCTTGTCCAATTAGGGTTTTTAACCAATCTTGTGCATCCAATAGGTGTGTTTGTGTCATTGGATGATCAATTAGGTTATTTTCGTCCTTCCTAGGCTTACTCTTGTCCAATTAGGGTTTTTTACCAGTGTTGTGCATCCAATAAGTTCATTTGTGTCATTGGATTAACATTTAGGTCATTTTCGTCCTCCCTAGACATATTCTTGTCCAATTAGGGTTTTCAACCAATCTTGTGCATCCAATAACTTTGTTTGTGTCATTGAATTAATATTTAGGTCATTTTCGTCCTCCCTAGGCATATTCTTGTCCAATTAGGGTTTTTAACCAATCTTGTGCATCCAATAGGTGTGTTTGTGTCATTGGATGATCAATTAGGTCATTTTCGTCCTCCCTAGGCATATTCTTGTCCAATTAGGGTTTTTAACCAATCTTGTGCATCCAATAGGTGTGTTTGTGTCATTGGATGATCAAATAGGTCATATTCGTCCTCCCTAGGCTAATTCTTGTCCAATTAGGGTTTTTAACCAATCTTGTGCATCCGATAAGTTTGTTTGTGTCATTGAATTAATATTTAGGTCATTTTCGTCCTCCTTAGGCATATTCTTGTCCAATTAGGGTTTTTAACCAATCTTGTGCATTCAATTGGTGTGTTTGTATCATTGGATGATCAATTAGGTTATTGTCGTCCTCCCTAGGCTTATTCTTGTCCAATTAGGGTTTTTAACCAATCTTGTGCATCCAATAAGTTCATTTGTGTCATTGGATTAACATTTAGGTCATTTTCGTCCTCCCTAGGCATATTCTTGTCCAATTAGGGTTTTTAACCAATCTTGTGCATCCAATAGGTGTGTTTGTGTCATTGGATGATCAATTAGGTTATTTTCGTCCTCCCTAGGCTTATTCTTGTCCAATTAGGGTTTTTAACCAATCTTGTGCATCCAATAGGTGTGTTTGTGTCATTGGATGACCAATTAGGTCATTTTCGTCCTCCCTAGGCATATTCTTGTCCAATTAGGGTTTTTAACGAATCTTGTGCATCCATTAGGTGTGTTTGTGGCAATGGATGATCAATTAGGTCATTTTCGTCCTCCCTAGGCTTATTCTAGTCAAATTAGGGCTTTTAACCAATCTTGTGCATCCAATAGGTGTGTTTGTGTCATTGGATGATCAATTAGGTCATTTTCGTCCTCCCTAGGCTTATTCTTGTCCAATTAGGGTTTTTAACCAATCTTGTGCATCCAATAGGTGTGTTTGTGTCATTGGATGATCAATTAGGTCATTTTTCGTCCTCCCTAAGCTTATTCTTGTCCAATTAGGGTTTTTAACCAATCTTATGCATCCAATAGGTGTGTTTGTGTCATTGGATGATCAATTAGGTCATTTTCGTCCTCCCTAGGCTTATTCTTGTCCAATTAGGGTTTTTAACCAATCTTGTGCATCCAATAGGTGTGTTTGTGTCATTGGATGATCAATTAGGTCATTTTCGTCCTCCCTAGGCTTATTCTTGTCCAATTAGGGTTTTTAACCAATCTTGTGCATCCAATAGGTGTGTTTGTGTCATTGGATGATCAATGAGGTCATTTTCGTCCTCCCTAGGCTTATTCTTGTCCAATTAGAGTTTTTAACCAATCTTGTGCATCCAATAAGTTTGTTTGGGTCATTGAATTAATATTTAGGTCATTTTCGTCATCCCTAGGCATATTCTTGTCCAATTAGGGTTTTTAACCAATCTTGTGCATCCAATAGGTGTGTTTGTGTCATTGGATGATCAATTAGGTCATTTTCGTCCTCCATAGGCTTATTCTTGTCCAATTAGGGTTTTTAACTAATCTTTTGCATCCAATAAGTTGAGTTGTGTCATTGGATTAACATTTAGGTCATTTTCGTCCTCCCTAGGCTTATTCTTGTCCAATTAGGGTTTTTAACCAATCTTGTGCATCCAATAAGTTCATTTGTGTCATTGGATTAACATTTAGGTCATTTTCGTCCTCCCTAGGCATATTCTTGTCCAATTAGGGTTTTTAACCAATCTTGTGCATCCAATAGGTGTGTTTGTGTCATTGGATGATCAATTAGGTTATTTTCGTCCTCCCTAGGCTTATTCTTGTCCAATTAGGGTTTTTAACCAATCTTGTGCATCCAATAAGTGTGTTTGTGTCATTGGATGACCAATTAGGTCATTTTCGTCCTCCCTAGGCATATTCTTGTCCAATTAGGGTTTTTAACCAATCTTGTGCATCCAATAGGTGTGTTTGTGTCATTGGATGATCAATTAGGTCATTTTCGTCCACCCTAGGCTTATTCTTGTCCAATTGGGGTTTTTAACCAACTTGTGCATCCAATAAGTTCATTTGTGTCATTGGATTAACATTTAGGTCATTTTCGTCCTCCCTAGGCATATTTTGTCCTATTAGGGTTTTTAACCAATCTTGAGCATCCAATAGGTGTGTTTGTGTCATTGGATGATCAATTTAGGTCATTTTCGTTCTCCCTAGGCATTATCTTGTCCAATTAGGGTTTTTAACCAATCTTGTGCATCCAATAGGTGTGTTTGTGTCATTGGATGATCAATTAGGTCATTTTCGTCCTCCCTAGGCTTATTCTTGTCCAATTAGGGTTTTTAACCAATCTTGTGCATCCAATAGGTGTGTTTGTGTCATTGGATGATCAATTAGGTCATTTTCGTCCTCCCTAGGCTTATTCTTGTCCAATTAGGGTTTTTAACCAATCTTGAGCATCCAATAGGTGTGTTTGTGTCATTGGATGATCAATTAGGTCATTTTCTTCCTCCCTAGGCTTATTCTTGTCCAATTAGGGTTTTTAACCAATCTTGTGCATCCAATAAGTTCATTTGTGTCATTGAATTAACATTTAGGTCATTTTCGTCCTTCCTAGGCATATTCTTGTCCAATTAGGGTTTTTAACCAATCTTGTGCATCCAATAGGTGTGTTTGTGTCATTGGATGATCAATTAGATCATTTTGATCCACCCTAGGCTTATTCTTGTCCAATTAGGGATTTTAACCAATCTTGTGCATCCAATAAGTTCATTTGTGTCATTGAATTAACATTTAGGTCATTTTCGTCCTCCCTAGACATATTCTTGTCCAATTAGGGTTTTTAACCAATCTTGTACATCCAATAGGTGTGTTTGTGTCATTGGATGATCAATTAGGTCATTTTCTTCATCCCTAGGCTTATTCTTGTCCAATTAGGGTTTTTAACCAATCTTGTGCATCCAATAAGTTCATTTGTGTCATTGAATTAACATTTAGGTCATTTTCGTCCTTCCTAGGCATATTCTTGTCCAATTAGGGTTTTTAACCAATCTTGTGCATCCAATAGGTGTGTTTGTGTCTTTCGATGATCAATTAGGTCATTTTCGTCCTCCCTAGGCTTATTCTTGTCCAATTAGGGTTTTTAACCAATCTTGTGCATCCAATAAGTTCATTTGTGTCATTGGATGATCAATTAGGTCATTTTCGCCCTCCCGAGGCTTATTCTCGACCAATTAGGGTTTTTAACCAATCTTGTGCATCCAATAGGTTCATTTGTGTCATTGGATTAACATTTAGGTCATTTTCGTCCTCCCTAGTCATATTCTTGTCCAATTAGGGTTTTTAACCAATCTTGTGCATCCAATAGGTGTGTTTGTGTCATTTGATGATCAATTAGGTCATTTTCGTCCTCCCTAGGCTTATTCTTGTCCAATTAGGGTTTTTAACCAATCTTGTGCATCCAATAGGTGTGTTTGTGTCATTGGATGATCAATTAGGTCATTTTGATCCTCCCTAGGCTTATTCTTGTCCAAATAGGGTTTTTAATCAATCTTGTGCATCCAATAAGTTCATTTGTGTCATTAAATTAACATTTAGGTCATTTTCGTCCTCTCTAGTCATATTCTTGTCCAATTAGGGTTTTTAACCAATCTTGTGCTCCAATAGGTGTGTTTGTGTCATTGGATAATCAATTAGGTCATTTTCGTCCTCCCTTGGCTTATTCTTGTCCAATTAGGGTTTTTAACCAATCTTGTGCATCCAATAGGTGTGTTTGTGTCATTGGATGATCAATTAGGTCATTTTCATCCTCCCTAGGCTTATTTTTGTCCAATTAGGATTTTTAACCAATCTTGTGCATCCAATAGGTGTGTTTGTGTCATTGGATGATCAATTAGGTCATTTTCGTCCTCCCTAGGCATATTCTTTTCCAATTAGGGTTTTTAACCAATATTGTGCATCCAACAGGTGTGTTTGTGTCATTGGATGATCAATTAGGTCATTTTCGTCCTCCCTAGGCTTATTCTTGTCCAATTAGGGTTTTAACCAGTCTTGTGCATCCAATAGGTGTGTTTGTGTCATTGGATGATCAATTAGGTCATTTTCTTCATCCCTAGGCTTATTCTTGTCCAATTAGGGTTTTTAACCAATCTTGTGCATCCAATAAGTTCATTTGTGTCATTGAATTAACATTTAGATCATTTTCGTCCTTCCTAGGCATATTCTTGTCTAAGTAGTGTTTTTAACTAATCTTGTGCATCCAATAGGTGTGTTTGTGTCTTTCGATGATCAATTAGGTCATTTTCGTCCTCCCTAAGCTTATTCTTGTCCAATTAGGGTTTTTAACTAATCTTGTGCATCCAATAAGTTCATTTGTGTCATTGGATTAACATTTAGGTCATTATCGTCCTCCCGAGGCCTATTCTCGACCAAGTAGGGTTTTTAACCAATCTTGTGCATCCAATAAGTTCATTTGTGTCATGGGATTAACATTTTGGTCATTTTCGTCCTCCCTAGGCATATTCTTGTCCAATTAGGGTTTTTAATCAATCTTGTGCATCCAATAGGTGTGTTTATGTCATTGGATGATCAATTAGGTAATTTTCGTCCTCCCTAGGCTTATTCTTGTCTAATTAGGGTTTTTAACCAATCTTGTGCATCCAATAGGTGTGTTTGTGTCATTGTATGATCAATTAGGTCATTATCGTCCTCCCTAGGCGTATTCTTGTCCAATTAGGGTTTTTAACCAATCTTGTGCATCCAATAGGTGTGTTTGTGTCATTGGATGATCAATTAGGTCATTTTCGTTCTCCCTAGGCTTATTCTTGTTCAATTAGGGTTTTTAACCAATCTTGTGCATCCAATAGATTTGTTTGTGTCATTGGATGATCAATTAGGTCATTTTCGTCCTCCCTAGGCTTATTCTTGTCCAATTAGGGTTTTTAACCAATCTTGTGCATCCAATAGGTGTGTTTGTGTCATTGGATGATCAATTAGGTCATTTTTGTCCTCCCTAGGCTTATTCCTGTCCAATTAGGGTTTTTAACCAATCTTGTGCATCCGATAAGTTTGTTTGTGTCATTGGATGATCAATTAGGTCATTTACGTCCTCCCTAGGCTTATTCTTGTCCAATTAGGGTTTTTAACCAATCTTGTGCATCCAATAACTTTGTTTGTGTCATTGAATTAATATTTAGGTCATTTTCGTCCTCCCTAGGCATATTCTTGTCCAATTAGGGTTTTTAACCAATCTTGTGCATCCAATAGGTGTGTTTGTGTCATTGGATGATCAATTAGGTCATTTTCGTCCTCCCTAGGCTTATTCTTGTCCAATTAGGGTTTTTAACCAATCTTGTTCATCCAATAGGTGTGTTTGTGTCAATGGATGATCAATTAGGTCGTTTTCGTCGTCCCTAGGCTTATTCATGTCCAATTAGGGTTTTTAACCAATCTTGTGCATCCAATAGGTGTGTTTGTGTCATTGGATGATCAATTAGGTCATTTTCGTCCTACCTAGACTTATTCTTGTCAAATTAGGGTTTTTAATCAATCTTGTGCATCCAATAACTTTGTTTGTGTCATTGAATTAATATTTAGGTCATTTTCGTCCTCCCTAGGCATATTCTTGTCCAATTAGGGTTTTTAACCAATCTTGTGCATCCAATAGGTGTGTTTGTGTCATTGGATGATCAATTAGGTCATTTTCGTCCTCCCTAGGCTTATTCTTGTCCAATTAGGGTTTTTAACCAATCTTGTGCATCCAATAACTTTGTTTGTGTCATTGAATTAATATTTAGGTCATTTTCGTCCTCCCTAGGCATATTCTTGTCCAATTAGGGTTTTTAACCAATCTTGTGCATCCAATAGGTGTGTTTGTGTCATTGGATGTCAATTAGGTCATTTTCGTCCTCCCTAGGCTTATTCTTGTCCAATTAGGGTTTTTAACCAATCTTGTGCATCCAATAGGTGTGTTTGTGTCATTGGATGATCAATTAGGTCATTTTCGTCCTCCCTAGGCTTATTCTTGTCCAATTATGGTTTTTAACCAATCTTGTACATCCAATAGGTGTGTTTGTGTCATTGGATTATCAATTAGGTCATTTTCGTCCTCCCTAGGCATATTCTTGTCCAATTAGGGTTTTTAACCAATCTTGTGCATCCAATAGGTGTGTTTGTGTCATTGGATGATCAATTAGGTCATTTTCGTCCTCCCTAGGCTTATTCTTGTCCAATTAGGGTTTTTAACCAATCTTGTGCATCCAATAAGTTCATTTGTGTCATTGGATTAACATTTAGATCATTTTCGTCCTGCCTAGGCATATTCTTGTCCAATTAGGGTTTTTAACCAATCTTGTGCATCCAATAGGTGTGTTTGTGTCATTGGATGATCAATTAGGTTATTTTCGTCCTCCCTAGGCTTATTCTTGTCCAATTAGGGTTTTTAACCAATCTTGTGCATCCAATAGGTGTGTTTGTGTCATTGGATGACCAATTAGGTCATTTTCGTCCTCCCTAGGCATATTCTTGTCCAATTAGGGTTTTTAACCAATCTTGTGCATCCAATAGGTGTGTTTGTGTCATTGGATGATCAATTAGGTCATTTTCGTCCTCCCTAGGCTTATTCTTGTCCAATTAGGGTTTTTAACCAATATTGTGCGTCCAATAGGTGTGTTTGTGTCATTGGATGATCAATTAGGTCATTTTCGTCCTCCCTAGACTTATTCTTGTCAAATTAGGGTTTTTAACCAATCTTGTGCATCCAATAACTTTGTTTGTGTCATTGAATTAATATTTAGGTCATTTTCGTCCTCCCTAGGCATATTCTTGTCCAATTAGGGTTTTTAACCAATCTTGTGCATCCAATAGGTGTGTTTGTGTCATTGGATGATCAATTAGGTCATTTTCGTCCTCCCTAGGCTTATTCTTTTCCAATTAGGGTTTTTAACAAAATCTTGTACATCCAATAAGTTCATTTGTGTCATTCGATGATCAATTAGGTCATTTTCGTCCTCCCTAGGCTTATTCTTGTCCAATTAGGGTTTTTAACCAATCTTGTGCATCCAATAGGTGTGTTTGTGTCATTGGATGATCAATTAGGTCATTTTCGCCCTCCCGAGGCTTATTCTCGCCCAATTAGGGTTTTTAACCAATCTTGTGCATCCAATAGGTTCATTTGTGTCATTGGATTAACATTTAGGTCATTTTCGTCCTCCCTAGTCATATTTTTGTCCAATTAGGGTTTTTAACCAATCTTGTGCATCCAATAGGTGTGCTTGTGTCATTTGATGATCAATTAGGTCATTTTCGTCCTCCCTAGGCTTATTCTTGTCCAATTAGGGTTTTTAACCAATCTTGTGCATCCAATAGGTGTGTTTGTGTCATTGGATGATCAATTAGGTCATTTTGATCCTCCCTAGGCTTATTCTTGTCCAATTAGGGTTTTTAATCAATCTTGTGCATCCAATAAGTTCATTTGTGTCATTAAATTAACATTTAGGTCATTTTCGTCCTCTCTAGTCATATTCTTGTCCAATTAGGGTTTTTAACCAATCTTGTGCATCCAATAGGTGTGTTTGTGTCATTGGATAATCAATTAGGTCATTTTCGTCCTCCCTAGGCTTATTCTTGTCCAATTAGGGTTTTTAACCAATCTTGCGCATCCAATAGGTGTGTTTGTGTCATTGGATGATCAATTAGGTCATTTTCATCCTCCCTAGGCTTATTCTTGTCCAATTAGGATTTTTAACCAATCTTGGGCATCCAATAGGTGTGTTTGTGTCATTGGATGATCAATTAGGTCATTTTCGTCCTCCCTAGGCATATTCTTTTCCATTTAGCGTTTTTAACCAATATTGTGCATCCAACAGGTGTGTTTGTGTCATTGGATGATCAATTAGGTCATTTTCGTCCTCCCTAGGCTTATTCTTGTCCAATTAGGGTTTTAACCAGTCTTGTGCATCCAATAGGTGTGTTTGTGTCATTGGATAATCAATTAGGTCATTTTCGTCCTCCCTAGGCTTATTCTTGTCCAATTAGGGTTTTTAACCAATCTTGTGCATCCAATAGGTGTGTTTGTGTCATTGGATGATCAATTAGGTCATTTTCATCCTCCCTAGGCTTATTCTTGTCCAATTAGGATTTTTAACCAATCTTGTGCATCCAATAGGTGTGTTTGTGTCATTGGATGATCAATTAGGTCATTTTCGTCCTCCCTAGGCATATTCTTTTCCAATTAGGGTTTTTAACCAATATTGTGCATCCAACAGGTGTGTTTGTGTCATTGGATGATCAATTAGGTCATTTTCGTCCTCCCTAGGCTTATTCTTGTCCAATTAGGGTTTTAACCAGTCTTGTGCATCCAATAGGTGTGTTTGTGTCATTGGATGATCAATTAGGTCATTTTCTTCCTCCCTAGGCTTATTCTTGTCCAATTAGGGTTTTTAACCAATCTTGTGCATCCAATAAGTTTATTTGTGTCATTGAATTAACATTTAGGTCATTTTCGTCCTTCCTAGGCATATTCTTGTCCAATTAGGGTTTTTAACCAATCTTGTGCATCCAATAGGTGTGTTTGTGTCTTTCGATGATCAATTAGGTCATTTTCGTCCTCCCTAGGCTAATTCTTGTCCAATTAGGGGTTTTAACCAATCTTGTGCATCCAATAAGTTCATTTGTGTCATTGGATTAACATTTTGGTCATTTTCGTCCTCCCGAGGCCTATTCTCGACCAAGTAGGGTTTTTAACCAATCTTGTGCATCCAATAAGTTCATTTGTGTCATGGGATTAACATTTTGGTCATTTTCGTCCTCCCTAGGCATATTCTTGTCCAATTAGGGTTTTTAATCAATCTTGTGCATCCAATAGGTGTGTTTATGTCATTGGATGATCAATTAGGTAATTTTCGTCCTCCCTAGGCTTATTCTTGTCCAATTAGGGTTTTTAACCAATTTTGTGCATCCAATAGGTGTGTTTGTGTCATTGGATGATCAATTAGGTCATTATCGTCCTCCCTAGGCGTATTCTTGTCCAATTAGGGTTTTTAACCAATCTTGTGCCTCCAATAGGTGTGTTTGTGTCATTGGATGATCAATTAGGTCATTTTCGTTCTCCCTAGGCTTATTCTTGTTCAATTAGGGTTTTTAACCAATCTTGTGCATCCAATAGATTTGTTTGTGTCATTGGATGATCAATTAGGTCATTTTCGTCCTCCCTAGGCTTATTCTTGTCCAATTAGGGTTTTTAACCAATCTTGTGCATCCAATAGGTGTGTTTGTGTCATTGGATGATCAATTAGATCATTTTGATCCACCCTAGGCTTATTCTTCTCCAATTAGGGTTTTTAACCGATCTTGTGCATCCAATAAGTTCATTTGTGTCATTGAATTAACATTTAGGTCAATTTCGTCCTCCCTAGACATATTCTTGTCCAATTAGGGTTTTTAACCAATCTTGTGCATCCAATAGGTGTGTTTGTGTCATTGGATGATCAATTAGGTCATTTTCTTCCTCCCTAGGCTTATTCTTGTCCAATTAGGGTTTTTAACCAATCTTGTGCATCCAATAGGTGTGTTTGTGTCATTGGATGATCAACTAGGTCATTTTCGTCCTCCCTAGGCTTATTCTTGTCCAATTAGGGTTTTTAACCAATCTTGTGCATCCAATAGGTGTGTTTGTGTCATTGGATGATCAATTAGGTCATTTTCGTCCTCCCTAGGCATATTCATGTCCAATTAGGGTTTTTAACCAATTTTGTGCATCCAATAAGTTGAGTTGTGTCATTGGATTAACATTTAGGTCATTTTCGTCCTCCCTAGGCATATTCTTGGCCAATTAGGGTTTTTAACCAATCTTGTGCATCCAATAGGTGTGTTTGTGTCATTGGATGATCAATTAGGTCATTTTCTTCCTCCCTAGGCTTATTCTTGTCCAATTAGGGTTTTTAACCAATCTTGTGCATCCAATAGGTGTGTTTGTGTCATTGGATGATCAATTAGGTCATTTTTTGTCCTCCCTAGGCTTATTCTTGTCCAATTAGGGTTTTTAACCAATCTTGTGCATAGGTGTGTTTGTGTCATTGGATTATCAATTAGGTCATTTTCGTCCTCCCTAGGCTTATTCTTGTCCAATTAGGGTTTTTAACCAATCTTGTGCATCCAATAAGTTCATTTGTGTCATTGGATGATCAATTAGGTCATTTTCGTCCTCCCTAGGCATATTCTTGTCCAACTAGGGTTTTTAACCAATCTTGTGCATCCAATAGATGTGTTTGTGTCTTTGGATGATCAATTAGGTCATTTTCGTCCTCCCTAGGCTTATTCTTGTCCAATTAGGGTATTTAACCAATCTTGTGCATCCAATAGGGGTGTTTGTGTCATTGGATGATCAATTAGGTCATTTTCGTCCACTATAGGCTTATTCTTGTCCAATTAGGGTTTTTAACCAATCTTGTGCATCCAATAAGTTTGTTTATGTCATTGAATTAATATTTAGGTCATTTTCGTCCTCCCTAGGCATTTTCTGGTCCAATTAGGGTTTTTAACCAATCTTGTGCATCCAATAGGTGTGTTTGTGTCATTGGATGATCAATTAGGTCATTTTCATCCTCCCTACCCTTATTCTTGTCCAATTAGGGTTTTTAATCAATCTTGTGCATCCAATAAGTTCATTTGTGTCATTGGATTAACATTTAGGTCATTTTCGTCCTCCCTAGGCATATTCTTGTCCAATTAGGGTTTTTAACCAATCTTGTGCTTCCAATAGGTGTGTTTGTGTCATTGGATGATCAATTAGGTCATTTTCGTCCTCCCTAGGCTTATTCTTGTCCAATTAGGGTTTTTAACCAATCTTGTGCATCCAATAAGTTCATTTGTGTCATTGGATGATCAATTAGGTCATTTTCGTCCTCCCTAGGTATATTCTTGTCCAACTAGGGTTTTTAACCAATCTTGTGCATCCAATAGATGTGTTTGTGTCTTTGGATGATCAATTAGGTCATTTTCGTCCTCCCTAGGCTTATTCTTGTCTAATTAGGGTTTTTAACCAATCTTGTGCATCCAATAGGTGTGTTTGTGTCATTGGATGATCAATTAGGTCATTTTCGTCCTCCATAGGCTTATTCTTGTCCAATTAGGGTTTTTAACCAATCTTGTGCATCCAATAGGTGTGTTTGTGTCATTGGATGATCAATTAGGTCATTTTCTTCCTCCCTAGGCTTATTCTTGTTCAATTAGGGTTTTTAACCAATCTTGTGCATCCAATAGGTGTGTTTGTGTCATTGGATGATCAATTAGATCATTTTGATCCACCCTAGGCTTATTCTTGTCCAATTAGGGCTTTTAACCAATCTTGTGCATCCAATAAGTTCATTTGTGTCATTGAATTAACATTTAGGTCATTTTCGTCCTCCCTAGACATATTCTTGTCCAATTAGGGTTTTTAACCAATCTTGTGCATCCAATAGGTGTGTTTGTGTCATTGGATGATCAATTAGGTCATTTTCGTCCTCCATAGCCTTATTCTTGTCCAATTAGGGTTTTTAACCAATCTTGTGCATCCAATAGGTGTGTTTGTGTCATTGGATGATCAATTAGATCATTTTGATCCACCCTAGGCTTATTCTTGTCCAATTAGGGTTTTTAACCAATCTTGTGCATCCAATAGGTGTGTTTGTGTCATTGGATGATCAATTAGATCATTTTGATCCACCCTAGGCTTATTCTTGTCCAATTAGGGCTTTTAACCAATCTTGTGCATCCAATAAGTTCATTTGTGTCATTGAATTAACATTTAGGTCATTTTCGTCCTCCCTAGACATATTCTTGTCCAATTAGGGTTTTTAACCAATCTTGTGCTTCAAATTGGTGTGTTTGAGTCATTGGACGATCAATTAGGTCATTTTCTTCCTCCCAAGGCTTATTCTTGTCCAATTAGGGTTTTTAACCAATCTTGTGCATCCAATACGTGTGTTTGTGTCATTGGATGATCAATTACGTCATTTTGATCCTCCCTAGGCTTATTCTTGTCCAATTAGGGTTTTTAACCAATCTTGTGCATCCAATAAGTTCATTTGAGTCATTGGATTAACATTAAGGTCATTTTTGTCCTCCCTAGACATATTCTTGTCCAATTAGGGTTTTTAACCAAACTTGTGCATCTAATAGGTGTGTTTGTGTCATTGGATGTTCAATTAGGTCATTTTCGTCCTCCATAGGCTTATTCTTGTCCAATTAGGGTTTTTAACCAATCTTGTGCATCCAATAGGTGTGTTTGTGTCATTGGATGATCAATTAGGTCATTTTCTTCCTCCCTAGGCTTATTCTTGTCCAATTAGGGTTTTTAATCAATCTTGTGCATCCAATAGGTGTGTTTGTGTCATTGGATGATCAATTAGATCATTTTGATCCACCCTAGGCTTATTCTTGTCCAATTAGGGCTATTAACCAATCGTGTGCATCCAATAAGTTCATTTGTGTCATTGAATTAACATTTAGGTCATTTTCGTCCTCCCTAGACATATTCTTGTCCAATTAGGGTTTTTAACCAATCTTGTGCATCCAATAGGTGTGTTTGTGTCATTGGATGATCAATTAGGTCATTTTCTTCATCCCTAGGCTTATTCTTGTCCAATTAGGGTTTTTAACCAATCTTGTGCATCCAATAAGTTTATTTGTGTCATTGAATTAACATTTAGGTCATTTTCGTCCTCCCTAGACATATTCTTGTCCAATTAGGGTTTTTAACCAATCTTGTGCATCCAATAGGTGTGTTTGTGTCATTGGATGATCAATTAGGTCATTTTCTTCCTCCCTAGGCTTATTCTTGTCCAATTAGGGTTTTAACCAGTCTTGTGCATCCAATAGGTGTGTTTGTGTCATTGGATGATCAATTAGGTCATTTTCTTCATCCCTAGGCTTATTCTTGTCCAATTAGGGTTTTTAACCAATCTTGTGCATCCAATAAGTTTATTTGTGTCATTGAATTAACATTTAGGTCATTTTCGTCCTTCCTAGGCATATTCTTGTCCAATTAGGGTTTTTAACCAATCTTGTGCATCCAATAGGTGTGTTTGTGTCTTTCGATGATCAATTAGGTCATTTTCGTCCTCCCTAGGCTAATTCTTGTCCAATTAGGGTTTTTAACCAATCTTGTGCATCCAATAAGTTCATTTGTGTCATTGGATTAACATTTTGGTCATTTTCGTCCTCCTGAGGCCTATTCTCGACCAAGTAGGGTTTTTAACCAATCTTGTGCATCCAATAAGTTCATTTGTGTCATGGGATTAACATTTTGGTCATTTTCGTCCTCCCTAGGCATATTCTTGTCCAATTAGGGTTTTTAATCAATCTTGTGCATCCAATAGGTGTGTTTATGTCATTGGATGATCAATTAGGTAAATTTCGTCCTCCCTAGTCTTATTCTTGTCCAATTAGGGTTTTTAACCAATCTTGTGCATCCAATAGGTGTGTTTGTGTCATTGGATGATCAATTAGGTCATTATCGTCCTCCCTAGGCGTATTCTTGTCCAATTAGGGTTTTTAACCAATCTTGTGCATCCAATAGGTGTGTTTGTGTCATTGGATGATCAATTAGGTCATTTTGATCCTCCCTAGGCTTATTCTTGTCCAATTAGGGTTTTTAACCAATCTTTTGCATCCAATAAGTTCATTTGTGTCATTGGATTAACATTTAGGTCATTTTCGTCCTCCCTAAGCATATTCTTGTCCAATTAGGGTTTTTAACCAATCTTGAGCATCCAATAGGTGGGTTTGTGTCATTGGATGATCAATTAGGTCATTTTCGTCCTCCATAGGCTTATTCTTGTCCAATTAAGGTTTTTAACCAATCTTGTGCATCCAATAGGTGTGTTTGTGTCATTGGATGATCAATTAGGTCATTATCGTCCTCCCTAGGCGTATTCTTGTCCAATTAGGATTTTTAACCAATCTTGTGCATCCAATAGGTGTGTTTGTGTCATTGGATGATCAATTACGTCATTTTCGTCCTCCCTAGGCTTATTCTTGTCCAATTAGGGTTTTTAACCAATCTTGTGCATCCAATAGGTGTGTTTGTGTCATTGGATGATCAATTAGATCATTTTGATCCACCCTAGGCTTATTCTTGTCCAATTAGGGTTTTTAACCAATCTTGTGCATCCAATAAGTTCATTTCTGTCATTGAATTAACATTTAGGTCATTTTCGTCCTCCCTAGACATATTCTTGTCCAATTAGGGTTTTTAACCAATCTTGTGCATCCAATGGGTGTGTTTGTATCATTGGATGATAATTTAGGTCATTTTCTTCCTCCCTAGGCATATTCTTGTCCAATTAGGGTTTTTAACCAATCTTGTGCATCCAATAGGTGTGTTTGTGTCATTGGATGATCAATTAGGTAATTTTCTTATCCAATTAGGTAATTTTCTTCCTCCCTAGGATTATTCTTATCCAATTAGGGTTTTTAACCAATCTTGTGCATCCAATACGTGCGTTTGTGTCATTGGATGATCAATTACGTCATTTTGATCCTCCCTAGGCTTATTCTTGTCCAATTAGGGTTTTTAACCAATCTTGTGCATCCAATAAGTTCATTTGTGTCATTGGATTAACATTTAGGTCATTTTCGTCCTCCCTAGGCATATTCTTGTCCAATTAGGGTTTTTAACCAATCTTGTGCATCCAATAGGTTGAGTTGTGTCATTGGATTAACATTTAGGTCATTTTCGTCCTCCCTATGCTTATTCTTGTCCAATAAGGGTTTTTAACCAATCTTGTGCATCCAATAAGTTCATTTGTGTCATTGGATTAACATTTAGGTCATTTTCGTCCTCCCTAGGCATATTCTTGTCCAATTAGAGTTTTAGACCAATCTTGTGCATCCAATAGGTGTGTTTGGGTCATTGGATGATCAATTAGGTTATTTTCGTCCTCCCTAGGCTTATTCTTGTCCAATTAGGATTTTTAACTAATCTTGTTCATCCAATAAGTTCATTTGTGTCATTGGATGATCAATTAGGTCATTTTCGTCCTCCCTAGGCATATTCTTGTCCAATTAGGGTTTTTAACCAATCTTGTGCATCCAATAGGTGTGTTTGTGTCATTGGATGATCAATTAGTTAATTTTCGTCCTCCCTAGGCTTATTCTTGTCCAATTAGGGTTTTTAACCAATCTTGTGCATCCAATAGGTGTGTTTGTGTCATTGGATGATCAATTAGGTCATTTTCGTCCTCCCTAGGCATATTCTTGTCCAATTAGGGTGTTTAACCAATCTAGTGCATCCAATAGGTGTGTTTGTGTCATTGGATGATCAATTAGGTCATTTTCGTCCTCCCTAGGCATATTCTTGTCCAATTAGGGTTTTTAACGAATCTTGTGCATCCAATAGGTGTGTTTGTGTCATTGGGTGATCAATTAGGTGATTTTCGTCCTCCGTAGGCTTATTCTTGTCCAATTAGGGTTTTTAACCAATCTTGTGCATCCGATAAGTTTGTTTGTGTCATTGAATTAATATTTAGGTCGTTTTCGTCCTCCCTAGGCTTATTCTTGTACAATTAGGGTTTTTAACCAATCTTGTGCATCCAATAGGTGTGTTTGTGTCATTGGATGATCAATTAGGTCATTTTCGTCCTCCCTAGGCTTATTCTTGCCCAATTAGGGTTTTTAACCAATCTTGTGCATCCAATAAGTTGAGTTGTGTCATTGGATTAACATTTAGGTCATTTTCGTCCTCCCTAGGCTTATTCTTGTCCAATTAGGGTTTTTAACCAATCTTGTGCATCCAATAAGTTCATTTGTGTCATTGGATTAACATTTAGGTCATTTTCGTCCTACCTAGGCATATTCTTGTCCAATTAGAGTTTTAGACCAATCTTGTGCATCCAATAGGTGTGTTTGTGTCATTGGATGATCAATTAGGTTATTTTCGTCCTCCCTAGGCTTATTCTTGTCCAATTAGTGTTTTTAACTAATCTTGTGCATCCAATAAGTTCATTTGTGTCAGTGGATGATCAATTAGGTCTTTTTCGTCCTCCCCATGCATATTCTTGTCCAATTAGGGTTTTTAACCAATCTTGTGCATCCAATAGGTGTGTTTGTGTCATTGGATGATCAATTAGGTCATTTTCGTCCTCCCTAGGCTTATTCTTGTCCAATTAGGGTTTTTAACCATTCTTGTGCATCCGATAAGTTTGTTTGTGTCATTGAATTAATATTTTGGTCATTTTCGTCTTCCCTAGGCATATTCTTGTCCAATTAAGGTTTTTAACCAATCTTGTGCATCCAATAGGTGTGTTTGTGTCATTGGATGATCAATTAGGTCATTTTCGTCCTCCCTAGGCTTATTCTTGTCCAATTAGGGTTTTTAACCAATCTTGTGCATCCAATAAGTTGAGTTGTGTCATTGGATTAACATTTAGGTCATTTTCGTTCTCCCTACGCGTATTCTTGTCCAATTAGGGTTTTTAACCAATCTTGTGCATCCAATAGGTGTGTTTGTGTCATTGGATGATCAATTAGGTCATTTTCGTCCTCCCTAGGCATATTCTTGTCCAATTAGGGTTTTTAACCAATCTTGTGCATCCAATAACTTGAGTTGTGTCATTGAATTAATATTTAGGTCATTTTCGTCCTCCCTAGGCATATTCTTATCCAATTAGGGTTTTTAACCAATCTTGTGCATCCAATAGGTGTGTTTGTGTCATTGGATGATCAATTAGGTCATTTTCGTCCTCCCTAGGCTTATTCTTGTTCAATTAGGGTTTTTAACCAATCTTGTGCATCCAATAGGTTTTTTTTGTGTCATTGGATGATAAATTAGGTCATTTTCGTCCTCCCTAGGCTTATTCTTGTCCAATTAGGGTTTTTAACCAATCTTGTGCATCCAATAGGTGTGTTTGTGTCATTGGATGATCAATTAGATCATTTTGATCCACCCTAGGCTTATTCTTGTCCAATTAGGGTTTTTAACCAATCTTGTGCATCCAATAAGTTCATTTGTGTCATTGAATTAACATTTAGCTCATTTTCGTCCTCCCTAGACATATTCTTGTCCAATTAGGGTTTTTAACCAATCTTGTGCATCCAATAGGTGTGTTTGTGTCATTGGATGATCAATTAGATCATTTTCGTCCTCCCTAGGCATATTCTTTTCCAATTAGGGTTTTTAACCAATATTGTGCATCCAAGAGGTGTGTTTGTGTCATTGGATGATCAATTAGGTCATTTTCGTCCTCCCTAGGCTAATTCTTGTCCAATTAGGATTTTGAACCAATCTTGTGCATCCAATAAGTTCATTTGTGTCATTGGATTAACATTTTGGTCATTTTTATCCTCCCGAGGCCTATTCTCGACCAATTAGGGTTTTTAACCAATCTTGTGCATCCAATAAGTTCATTTGTGTCATGGGATTAACAGTTAGGTCATTTTAGTCCTCTCTAGGCATATTCTTGTCCAATTAGGGTTTTTAATCAATGTTGTGCATCCAATAGGTGTGTTTGTGTCATTGGATGATCAATTAGGTCATTTTCGTCCTCCCTAGGCTTATTCTTGTCCAACTAGGGTTTTTAACCAATCTTGTGCATCCAATACGTGTGTTTGTGTCGTTGGATGGTCAATTAGGTCATTTTCGCCCTCCCGAGGCTTATTCTTGACCAATTAGGGTTTTTAACCAATCTTGTGCATCCAATAGGTTCATTTGTGTCATTGGATTAACATTTAGGTCATTTTCGTCCTCCCTAGTCATATTCTTGTCCAATTAAGGTTTTTAACCAATCTTGTGCATCCAATAGGTGTGTTTGTGTCATTGGATAATCAATTAGGTCATTATCGTCCTCCCTAGGCGTATTCTTATCCAATTAGGGTTTTTAACCTATCTTGTGCATCCAATAGGTGTGTTTGTGTCATTGGATGATCAATTAGGTCATTTTCGTCCTCCCTAGGCTTATTCTTGGTCAGTTAGGGTTTTTAACCAATCTTGTGCATCCAATAGGTTTGTTTTTGTCATTGGATGATCAATTAGGTCATTTTCGTCCTCCCTAGGCTTATTCTTGTCCAATTAGGGTTTTTAACCAATCTTGTGCATCCAACAGGTGTGTTTGTGTCATTGGATGATCAATTAGGTCATTTTGATCCTCCCTATGCTTATTGTTGTCCAATTAGGGTTTTATATCAATCTTGTGCATCCAATAGGTGTGTTTGTGTCATTGGATAATCAATTAGGTCGTTTTCGCCCTCCCGAGGCTTATTCTCGACCAATTAGGGTATTTAACCAATCTTGTGCATCCAATAGGTTCATTTGTGTCATTGGATTAACATTTAGGTCATTTTCGTCCTCCCTAGGCTTATTCTTGTCCAATTAGGGTTTTTAACCAATCTTGTGCATCCAATAAGTTCATTTGTTTCATTGAATTAACATTTAGGTCATTTTCGTCCTCCCTAGACATATTCTTGTCCAATTAGGGTTTTTAACCAATCTTGTGCATCCAATAGGTGTGTTGGTGTCATTGGATGATCAATTAGGTCATTTTCGTCCTCCATAGGCTTATTCTTGTCCAATTAGGGTTTTTAACCAATCTTGTGCATCCAATAGGTGTGTTTGTGTCATTGGATGATCAATTAGGTCATTTTCTTCCTCCCTAGGCTTATTCTTGTCCAATTAGGGTTTTAACCAGTCTTGTGCATCCAATAGGTGTGTTTGTGTCATTGGATGATCAATTAGGTCATTTTCTTCATCCCTAGGCTTATTCTTGTCCAATTATGGTTTTTAACCAATCTTGTGCATCCAATAAGTTCATTTGTGTCATTGAATTAACATTTAGGTCATTTTCGTCCTTCCTAGGCATATTCTTGTCCAATTAGGGTTTTTAACCAATCTTGTGCATCCAATAGGTGTGTTTGTGTCTTTCGATGATCAATTAGGTCATTTTCGTCCTCCCTAGGCTAATTCTTGTCCAATTAGGGTTTTTAACCAATCTTGTGCATCCAATAAGTTCATTTGTGTCATTGGATTAACATTTTGGTCGTTTTCGTCCTCCCGAGGCCTATTCTCGACCAATTAGGGTTTTTAACCAATCTTGTGCATCCAATAAGTTCATTTGTGTCATGGGATTAACATTTAGGTCATTTTCGTCCTCCCTAGGCATATTCTTGTCCAATTAGGGTTTTTAGTCAATGTTGTGCATCCAATAGGTGTGTTTGTGTCATTGGATGATCAATTAGGTCATTTTCGTCCTCCCTAGGCTTATTCTTGTCCAATTAGGGTTTTTAACCAATCTTGTGCATCCAATACGTGTGTTTGTGTCGTTGGATGATCAATTAGGTCATTTTCGCCCTCCCGAGGCTTATTCTTGACCAATTAGGGTTTTTAACCAATCTTGTGCATCAATAGGTTCATTTGTGTCATTGGATTAACATTTAGGTCATTTTCGTCCTACCTAGTCATATTCTTGTCCAATTAAGGTTTTTAACCAATCTTGTGCATCCAATAGGTGTGTTTGTGTCATTGGATAATCAATTAGGTCATTATCGTCCTCCCAAGGCGTATTCTTGTCCAATTAGGGTTTTTAACCAATCTTGTGCATCCAATAGGTGTGTTTGTGTCATTGGATGATCAATTAGGTCATTTTCGTCCTCCCTAGGCATATTCTTGTCCAATTAGCGTTTTTAATCAATCTTCTGCATCCAATAGGTGTGTTTGTGTCATTGGATGATCAATTAGGTCATTTTCGTCCTCCCTAGGCTTATTCTTGTCCAATTAGGGTTTTAACCAATCTTGTGCATCCAATAGGTGTGTTTGTGTCATTGGATGATCAATTAGGTCATTTTCACCCTCCCGAGGCTTATTCTCGACCAATTAGAGTTTTTAACCAATATTGTGCATCCAATAGGTTCATTTGTGTGATTGGATTAACATTTAGGTCATTTTCGTCCTCCCTAGTTATGTTTTTGTCCAATTAGGGTTTTTAACAAATCTTGTGCATCCAATAGGTGTGTTTGTGTCATTGGATGATAAATTAGGTCATTTTCGTCCTCCCTAGGCTTATTCATGTTCAATTAGGGTTTTTAACCAATCTTGTGCATCCAATAGGTGTGTTTGTGTCATTGGATGATCAATTAGGTCATTTTCGTCCTCCCTAGGCTTATTCTTGTCCAATTAGGGTTTTTAACCAATCTTGTGCATCCATAGGTGTGTTTGTGTCATTGGATGATCAATTAGGTCATTTTCATCCTCCGTAGGCTTATTCTTGTCCAATTAGGGTTTTTAACCAATCTTGTGCATCCAATAGGTGTGTTTGTGTCATTGGATGATCAATTAGGTCATTTTCGTCCTCCCTAGACATATTCTTTTCCAATTACAGTTTTTAACCAATATTGTGCATCCAAGAGGTGTGTTTGTGTCATTGGATGATCAATTAGGTCATTTTCGTCCTCCCTAGGCTTATTCTTGTCCAATTAGGGTTTTAACCAGTCTTGTGCATCCAATAGGTGTGTTTGTGTCATTGGATGATCAATTAGGTCATTTTCTTCATCCCTAGGCTTATTCTTGTCCAATTAGGAGTTTTAACCAATCTTGTGCATCCAATAAGTTCATTTGTGTCATTGAATTAACATTTAGGTCATTTTCGTCCTTCCTAGGCATATTCTTGTCCAATTAGGGTTTTTAACCAATCTTGTGCATCCAATAGGTGTGTTTGTGTCTTTCGATGATCAATTAGGTCATTTTCGTCCTCCCTAGGCTAATTCTTGTCCAATTAGGGTTTTTAACCAATCTTGTGCATCCAATAGGTTCATTTGTGTCATTGGATTAACATTTAGGTCATTTTCGTCCTCCCTAGTCATATTCTTGTCCAATTAAGGTTTTTAACCAATCTTGTGCATCCAATAGGTGTGTTTGTGTCATTGGATAATCAATTAGGTCATTATCGTCCTCCCTAGGCGTATTCTTGTCCAATTAGGGTTTTTAACCAATCTTGTGCATCCAATAGGTGTGTTTGTGTCATTGGATGATCAATTAGGTCATTTTCGTCCTCCCTAGGCTTATTCTTGTCCAATTAGGGTTTCTAACCAATCTTGTGCATCCAATAAGTCGAGTTGTGTCATTGGATTAACATTTAGGTCATTTTCGTCCTCCCTAGGCTTATTCTTGTCCAATTAGGGTTTTTAACCAATCTTGTGCATCCAATAGGTGTGTTTGTGTCATTGGATGATCAATTAGGTCATTTTCGTCCTCCATAGGCTTATTCTTGTCCAATTAGGGTTTTTAACCAATCTTGTGCATCCAATAGGTGTGTTTGTGTCATTGGATGATCAATTAGGTCATTTTCTTCCTCCCTAGTCTTATTCTTGTCCAATTAGGGTTTTTAACCAATCTTGTGCATCCAATAGGTGTGTTTGTGTCATTGGATGATCAATTAGGTCATTTTCTTCCTCCCTAGGCTTATTCTTGTCCAATTAGGGTTTTTAACCAATCTTGTGCATCTAATAGGTGTGTTTGTGTCATTGGATGATCAATTAGGTCATTTTCGTCCTCTCTAGGCTTATTCTTGTCCAATTAGGGTTTTTAACCAATCTTGTGCATCCGATAAGTTTGTTTGTGTCATTGAATTAATATTTAGGTAATTTTCGTCCTCCCTAGACATATTCTTCTCCAATTAGGGTTTTTAACCAATCTTGTGCATCCAATAGGTGTGTTTGTGTCATTGGATGATCAATTAGGTCCGTCCTCCCTAGGCTTATTCTTGTCCAATTAGGGTTTTTAACCAATCTTGTGCATCCAATAAGTTGAGTTGTGTCATTGGATTAACATTTAGGTCATTTTCGTCATCCCTAGGCTTATTCTTGTCCAATTAGGGTTTTTAACCAATCTTGTGCATCCAATAGGTGTGTTTGTGTCATTGGATGATCAATTAGGTCATTTTCGTCCTCCATAGGCTTATTCTTGTCCAATTAGGGTTTTTAACCAATCTTGTCCATCCGATAAGTTTGTTTGTGTCATTGAATTAATATTTAGGTCATTTTCGTCCTCCCTAGGCATATTCTTGTCCAATTAGGGTTTTTAACCAATCTTGTGCATCCAATAGGTGTGTTTGTGTCATTGGATGATCAATTAGGTCGTTTTCGTCCTCCCTAGGCTTATTCTTGTCCCATTAGGGTTTTTAACCAATCTTGTTCATCCAATAACTTTGTTTGTGTCATTGAATTAATATTTAGGTCATTTTCGTCCTCCCTAGGCATATTCTTGTCCAATTAGGGTTTTTAACCAATCTTGTGCATCCAATAGGTGTGTTTGTGTCATTGGATGATCAATTAGGTCATTTTCGTCCTCCCTAGGCTTATTCTTGTCCAATTAGGGTTTTTAACCAATCTTGTGCATCCAATAACTTTGTTTGTGTCATTTATTTAATATTTAGGTCATTTTCGTCCTCCCTAGGGATATTCTTGTCCAATTAGGGTTTTTAACCAATCTTGTGCATCCAATAGGTGTGTTTGTGTCATTGGATGATCAATTAGGTCATTTTCGTCCTCCCTAGGCTTATTCTTGTCCAATTAGGGTTTTTAACCAATCTTGTGCATCCAATAACTTTGTTTGTGTCATTGAATTAATATTTAGGTCATTTTCCTCCTCCCTAGGCATATTCTTGTCCAATTAGGGTTTTTAACCAATATTGTGCATCCAATAGGTGTGTTTGTGTCATTCGATGATCAATTAGGTCATTTTCGTCCTCCCTAGGCTTATTCTTGTCCAATTAGGGTTTTTAACCAATCTTGTGCATCCAATAAGTTCATTTGTGTCATTGGATGATCAATTAGGTCATTTTCGTCCTCCCTAGGCATATTCTTGTCTAACCAGGGTTTTTAACCAATCTTGTGCATCCAATAGGTGTGTTTGTGTCATTGGATGATCAATTAGGTCATTTTCGTCCTCCATAGGCTTATTCTTGTCCAATTAGGGTTTTTAACCAATCTTGTGCATCCAATAGGTGTGTTTGTGTCATTGGATGATCAATTAGGTCATTTTCGTCCTCCCTAGGCTTATTCTTGTCCAATTAGGGTTTTTAACCAATCTTGTGCATCCAATAGGTGTGTTTGTGTCATTGGATGATCAATTAGGTCATTTTCGTCCTCCCTAGGCATATTCTTGTCCAATTAGGGTTTTAACCAATGTTGTGCATCCAATAGGTGTGTTTGTGTCATTGGATGATCAATTAGGTCATTTTCGTCCTCCCTAGGCTTATTGTTGTCCAATTAGGGTTTTTAACCAATCTTGTGCATCCAATAGGTGTGTTTTTGGCAATGGATGATCAATTAGGTCATTTTCGTCCTCCCTAGGCTTATTCTTGTCCAATTAGGGTTTTTAACCAATCTTGTGCATCCAATAGGTGTGTTTGTGTCATTGGATGATCAATTAGGTCATTTTCGTCCTCCATAGGCTTATTCTTGTCCAATTAGGGTTTTTAACCAATCTTGTGCATCCATTAGGTGTGTTGTGGCAATGGATGATCAATTAGGTCATTTTCGTCCTCCCTAGGCTTATTCTTGTCCAATTAGGGTTTTTAACCAATCTTGTGCATCCAATAGGTGTGTTTGTGTCATTGGATGATCAATTAGGTCATTTTCGTCCTCCCTATGCTTATTCTTGTCCAATTAGGGTTTTTAACCAATCTTGTGCATCCAATAAGTTGAGTTGTGTCATTGATTAACATTTAGGTCATTTTCGTCCTCCCTAGGCTTATTCTTGTCCAATTAGGGTTTTTAACCAATCTTGTGCATCCAATAGGTGTGTTTGTGTCATTGGATGATCAATTAGGTCATTTTCGTCCTCCATAGGCTTATTCTTGTCCAATTAGGGTTTTTATCAAATCTTGTGCATCCAATAAGTTGAGTTGTGTCATTGGATTAACATTTAAGTCATTTTCGTCCTCCCTAGGCTTATTCTTGTCCAATTAGGGTTTTTAACCAATCTTGTGCATCCAATAGGTGTGTTTGTGTCATTGGATGATCAATTAGGTCATTTTCGTCCTCCATAGGCTTATTCTTGTCCAATTTGGGTTTTTAACAAATCTTGTGCATCCAATAAGTTGAGTTGTGTCATTGGATTAACATTTAGGTCATTTTCGTCCTCCCTAGGCTTATTCTTGTCCAATTAGGGTTTTTAACCAATCTTGTGCATCCAATAAGTTCATTTGTGTCATTGGATTAACATTTAGGTCATTTTCGTCCTCCCTAGGCATATTCTTGTCCAATTGGAGTTTTAGACCAATCTTGTGCATCCAATAGGTGTGTTTGTGTCATTGGATGATCAATTAGGTTATTTTCGTCCTCCCTAGGCTTATTCTTGTCCAATTAGTGTTTTTAACTAATCTTGTGCATCCAATAAGTTCATTTGTGTCATTGGATGATCAATTAGGTCATTTTCGTCCTCCCTAGGCATATTCTTGTCCAATTAGGATTTTTAACCAATCTTGTGCATCCAATAGGTGTGTTTGTGTCATTGGATGATCAATTAGGTCATTTTCGTCCTCCCTAGGCTTATTCTTGTCCAATTAGGGTTTTTAACCTATCTTGTGCATCCAATAGGTGTGTTTGTGTCATTGGATGATCAATTAGATCATTTTGATCCACCCTAGGCTTATTCTTGTCCAATTAGGGTTTTTAACCAATCTTGTGCATCCAATAAGTTCATTTGTGTCATTGAATTAACATTTAGCTCATTTTCGTCCTCCCTAGACATATTCTTGTCCAATTAGGGTCTTAACCAATCTTGTGCATCCAATAGGTGTGTTTGTGTCATTGGATGATCCATTAGGTCATTTTCGTCCTCCATAGGCTTATTCTTGTCCAATTAGGGTTTTTAACCAATCTTGTGCATCCAATAGATGTGTTTGTGTCATTGGATGATCAATTAGGTCATTTTCTTCCTCCCTAGGCTTATTCTTGTCCAATTAGGGTTATTAACCAATCTTGTGCATCCAATAGGTGTGTTTGTGTCATTGGATGATCAATTAGATCATTTTGATCCACCCTAGGCTTATTCTAGTCCAATTAGGGATTTTAACCAATCTTGTGCGTCCAATAAGTTCATTTGTGTCATTGAATTAACATTTAGGTCATTTTCGTCCTCCCTAGACATATTCTTGTCCAATTAGGGTTTTTAACCTATCTTGTGCATCCAATAGGTGTGTTTGTGTCATTGGATGATCAATTAGGTCATTTTCTTCATCCCTTGGCTTATTCTTGTCCAATTAGGGTTTTTAACCAATCTTGTGCATCCAATAAGTTCATTTGTGTCATTGAATTAACATTTAGGTCATTTTCGTCCTTCCTAGGCATATTCTTGTCCAATTAGGGTTTTTAACCAATCTTGTGCATCCAATAGGTCTGTTTGTGTCTTTCGATGATCAATTAGGTCATTTTCGTCCTCCCTAGGCTTATTCTTGTCCAATTAGGGTTTTTAACCAATCTTGTGCATCCAATAAGTTCATTTGTGTCATTGGATTAACATTTAGGTCATTTTCGTCCTCCCGAGGCCTATTCTCGACCAATTAGGGTTTTTAACCAATCTTGTGCATCCAATAAGTTCATTTGTGTCATGGGATTAACATTTAGGTCATTTTCGTCCTCCCTAGGCATATTCTTGTCCAATTAGCGTTTTTAATCAATCTTCTGCATCCAATAGGTGTGTTTGTTTCATTGGATGATCAATTTGGTCATTTTCGTCCTCCCTAGGCTTATTCTTGTCCAATTAGGGTTTTAACCAATCTTGTGCATCCAATAGGTGTGTTTGTGTCATTGGATGATCAATTAGGTCATTTTCACCCTCCCGAGGCTTATTCTCGACCAATTAGAGTTTTTAACCAATATTGTGCATCCAATAGGTTCATTTCTGTGATTGGATTAACATTTTGGTCATTTTCGTCCTCCCTAGTTATATTTTTGTCCAATTAGGGTTTTTAACAAATCTTGTGCATCCAATAGGTGTGTTTGTGTCATTGGATGATAAATTAGGTCATTTTCGTCCTCCCTAGGCTTATTCATGTTCAATTAGGGTTTTTAACCAATCTTGTGCATCCAATAGGTGTGTTTGTGTCATTGGATGATCAATTAGGTCATTTTCGTCCTCCCTAGGCTTATTCTTGTCCAATTAGGGTTTTTAACCAATCTTGTGCATCCATAGGTGTGTTTGTGTCATTGGATGATCAATTAGGTCATTTTCATCCTCCGTAGGCTTATTCTTGTCCAATTAGGGTTTTTACCCAATCTTGTGCATCCAATAGGTGTGTTTGTGTCATTGGATGATCAATTAGGTCATTTTCGTCCTCCCTAGACATATTCTTTTCCAATTACGGTTTTTAACCAATATTGTGCATCCAAGAGGTGTGTTTGTGTCATTGGATGATCAATTAGGTCATTTTCGTCCTCCCTAGGCTTATTCTTGTCCAATTAGGGTTTTAACCAGTCTTGTGCATCCAATAGGTGTGTTTGTGTCATTGGATGATCAATTAGGTCATTTTCTTCATCCCTAGGCTTATTCTTGTCCAATTAGGGTTTTTAACAAATCTTGTGCATCCAATAAGTTTATTTGTGTCATTGAATTAACATTTAGGTCATTTTCGTCCTTCCTAGGCATATTCTTGTCCAATTAGGCTTTTTAACCAATCTTGTGCATCCAATAGGTGTGTTTGTGTCTTTCGATGATCAATTAGGTCATTTTCGTCCTCCCTAGGCTAATTCTTGTCCAATTAGGGTTTTTAACCAATCTTGTGCATCCAATAAGTTCATTTGTGTCATTGGATTAACATTTTGGTCATTTTCGTCCTCCCGAGGCCTTTTCTCGACCAATAAGGGTTTTTAACCAATCTTGTGCATCCAATAAGTTCATTTGTGTCATGGGATTAACATTTAGGTCATTTTAGTCCTCCCTAGGCATATTCTTGTCCAATTAGGGTTTTTAATCAATGTTGTGCATCCAATAGGTGTGTTTGTGTCATTGGATGATCAATTAGGTCATTTTCGTCCTCCCTAGGCTTATTCTTGTCCAATTAGGGTTTTTAACCAATCTTGTGCATCCAATACGTGTGTTTGTGTCGTTGGATTATCAATTAGGTCATTTTCGCCCTCCCGAGGCTTATTCTTGACCAATTACGGTTTTTAACCAATCTTGTGCATCCAATAGGTTCATTTGTGTCATTGGTTTAACATTTAGGTCATTTTCGTCCTCCCTAGTCATATTCTTGTCCAATTAAGGTTTTTAACCAATCTTGTGCATCCAATAGGTGTGTTTGTGTCATTGGATAATCAATTAGGTCATTATCGTCCTCCCTAGGCATATTCTTTTCCAATTAGGGTTTTTAACCAATCTTGTGCATCCAATAGGTGTGTTTGTGTCATTGGATGATCAATTAGGTCATTTTCGTCCTCCCTAGGCTTATTCTTGTTCAGTTAGGGTTTTTAACCAATCTTGTGCATCCAATAGGTTTGTTTTTGTCATTGGATGATCAATTAGGTCATTTTCGTCCTCCCTAGGCTTATTCTTGTCCAATTAGGGTTTTTAACCAATCTTGTGCATCCAACAGGTGTGTTTGTGTCATTGGATGATCAATTAGGTCATTTTCTTCATCCCTAGGCTTATTCTTGTCCAATTAGGGTTTTTAACCAATCTTGTGCATCCAATAAGTTCATTTGTGTCATTGAATTAACATTTAGGTCATTTTCGTCCTTCCTAGGCATATTCTTGTCCAATTAGGGTTTTTAACCAATCTTGTGCATCCAATAGGTGTGTTTGTGTCTTTCGATGATCAATTAGGTCATTTTCGTCCTCCCTAGGCTAATTCTTGTCCAATTAGGGTTTTTAACCAATCTTGTGCATCCAATAAGTTCATTTGTGTCATTGGATTAACATTTTGGTCGTTTTCGTCATCCCGAGGCCTATTCTCGACCAATTAGGGTTTTTAACCAATCTTGTGCATCCAATAAGTTCATTTGTGTCATGGGATTAACATTTAGGTCATTTTCGTCCTCCCTAGGCATATTCTTGTCCAATTAGGGTTTTTAGTCAATGTTGTGCATCCAATAGGTGTGTTTGTGTCATTGGATGATCAATTAGGTCATTTTCGTCCTCCCTAGGCTTATTCTTGTCCAATTAGGGTTTTTAACCAATCTTGTGCATCCAATACGTGTGTTTGTGTCGTTGGATGATCAATTAGGTCATTTTCGCCCTCCCGAGGCTTATTCTTGACCAATAAGGGTTTTTAACCAATCTTGTGCATCCAATAGGTTCATTTGTGTCATTGGATTAACATTTAGGTCATTTTCGTCCTACCTAGTCATATTCTTGTCCAATTAAGGTTTTTAACCAATCTTGTGCATCCAATAGGTGTGTTTGTGTCATTGGATAATCAATTAGGTCATTATCGTCCTCCCTAGGCGTATTCTTGTCCAATTAGGGTTTTTAACCAATCTTGTGCATCCAATAGGTGTGTTTGTGTCATTGGATGATCAATTAGGTCATTTTCGTCCTCCCTAGGCTTATTCTTGTCCAGTTAGGGTTTTTAACCAATCTTGTGCATCCAATAAGTTCATTTGTGTCATTGGATTAACATTTAGGTCATTTTCGACCTCCCTAGGCATATTCTTGTCCAATTAGGGTTTTTAACCAATCTTGTGCATCCAATAGGTGTGTTTGTGTCATTGGATGATCAATTAGGTCATTTTCGTCCTCCCTAGGCTTATTCTTGTCCAATTAGGGTTTTTAACCAATCTTGTGCATCCAATAACTTTGTTTGTGTCGTTGAATTAATATTTAGGTCATTTTCGTCCTCATTAGGCATATTCTTGTCCAATTAGGGTTTTTAACCAATCTTGTGCATCCAATAGGTGTGTTTGTGTCATTGGATGATCAATTAGGTCATTTTCGTCCTCCCTAGGCTTATTCTTGTCCAATTAGGGTTTTTAACCAATCTTGTGCATCCAATAACTTTGTTTGTGTCATTGAATTAATATTTAGGTCATTTTCGTCCTCCCTAGGCATATTCTTGTCCAATTAGGGTTTTTAACCAATCTTGTGCATCCAATAGGTGTGTTTGTGTCATTGGATGATCAATTAGATCATTTTCGTCCTCCCTAGGCATATTCTTGTCCAATTAGGGGTTTCAACCAATCTTGTGCATCCAATAGGTGTGTTTGTGTCATTGGATGATCAATTAGGTCATTTTCGTCCTCCCTAGGCTTATTCTTGTCCAATTAGGGTTTTTAACCAATCTTGTGCATCCAATAACTTTGTTTGTGTGATTGAATTAATATTTAGGTCATTTTAATCCTCCCTAGGCATATTCTTGTCCAATTAGGGTTTTTAACCAATCTTGTGCATCCAATAGGTGTGTTTGTGTCATTGGATGATCAATTAGGTCATTTTCGTCCTCCCTAGGCTTATTCTTGTCCAATTAGGGTTTTTAACCAATCTTGTGCATCCGATAAGTTTGTTTGTGTCATTGAATTAAGATTTAGGTCATTTTCGTCCTCCTTAGGCATATTCTTTTCCAATTAGGGTTTTTAACCAATCTTGTGCAACCAATAGGTGTGTTTGTGTCATTGGATGATCAATTAGGTTATTTTCGTCCTCCCTAGGCTTATTCTTGTCCAATTAGGGTTTTTAACCAATCTTGTGCATCCAATAGGTGTGTTTGTGTCATTGGATGATCAATTTGGTCATTTTCGTCCTCCATAGGCTTATTCTTGTCCAATTAGGGTTTTTAACCAATCTTGTGCATCCAATAAGTTGAGTTGTGTCATTGGATTAACATTTAGGTCATTTTCGTTCTCCCTAGGCTTATTCTTGTCCAATTAGGGTTTTTAACCAATCTTGTGCATCCAATAAGTTTGTTTGTGTCATTGGATTAATATTTAGGTCATTTTCGTCCTCCCTAGGCATATTCTTGTCCAATTAGGGTTTTTAACCAATCTTGTGCATCCAATAGGTGTGTTTGTGTCATTGGATGATCAATTAGGTCATTTTCGTCCTCCCTAGGCTTATTCTTGTCCAATTAGGGTTTTTAACCAATCTTGTGCATCCAATAAGTTCGTTCGTGTCATTGAATTAACATTTAAGTCATTTTCGTCCTCCCTAGGCAGATTCTTGTCCAATTAAGGTTTTTAACCAATCTTGTGCATCCAATAGGTGTGTTTGTGTCATTGGATGATCAATTAGGTCATTTTCTTCCTCCCAAGGCTTATTCTTGTCCAATTTGGGTTTTTAACCAATCTTGTGCATCCAATAAGTTCATTTGTGTAATTGGAATATCAATTAGCTCATTTTCGTCCTCCCTAGGCATATTCTTGTCCAATTAGGGTTTTTAACCAATCTTGTGCATCCAATAGGTGTGTTTGTGTCATTGGACGATCAATTAGGTCATTTTCGTCCTCCCTAGGCTTATTCTTGTCCAATTAGGGTTTTTAACCAATCTTGTGCATCTAATAGGTGTGTTTGTGTCATTGGATGATCAATTAGGTCATTTTCGTCGTCCCTAGGCTTATTCTTGTCAAATTAGGGTTTTTTTAACCAATCTTGTGCATCCGATAAGTTTGTTTGTGTCATTGAATTAATATTTAGGTCATTTTCGTCCTCCCTAGGCATATTCTTGTCCAATTAGGGTTTTTAACCAATCTTGTGCATCCAATAGGTGTGTTTGTGTCATTGGATGATCAATTAGGTCATTTTCGTTCTCCCTAGGCTTATTCTTGTCCAATTAGGGTTTTTAACCAATCTTGTGCATCCAATAAGTTGAGTTGTGTCATTGGATTAACATTTAGGTCATTTTCGTAATCCCTAGGCTTATTCTTGTCCAATTAGGGTTTTTAACCAATCTTGTGCATCCAATAGGTGTGTTTGTGTCATTGGATGATCAATTAGGTCAATTTCGTCCTCCATAGGCTTATTCTTGTCCAATTAGAGTTTTTAACCAATCTTGTGCATCCAATAAGTTGAGTTGTGTCATTGGATTAACATTTAGGTCATTTTCGTCCTCCCTAGGCTTATTCTTGTCCAATTAGGGTTTTTAACCAATCTTGTGCATCCAATAAGTTCATTTGTGTCATTGGATTAACATTTAGGTCATTTTCGTCCTCCCTAGGCATATTCTTGTCCAATTAGGGTTTTTAACCAATCTTGTGCATCATATAGGTGTGTTTGTGTCATTGGATGATCAATTAGGTTATTTTCGTCCTCCCTAGGCTTATTCTTGTCCAATTAGGGTTTTTAACCAATCTTGTGCATCCAATAGGTGTGTTTGTGTCATTGGATGATCAATTAGGACATTTTCGTCCTCCCTAGGCATATTCTTGTCCAATTAGGGTTTTTAATCAATCTTGTGCATCCAATAGGTGTGTTTGTGTCATTGGATGATCAATTAGGTTATTTTCGTCCTCCCTAGGCTTATTCTTGTCCAATTAGGGTTTTTAACCAATCTTGTGCATCCAATAGGTGTGTTTGTGTCATTGGATGATCAATTAGGTCATTTTCGTCCTCCCTAGGCTTATTCTTGTCCAATTAGGGTTTTTAACTATTCTTGTGCATCCAATAAGTTCATTTGTGTCAATGGATGATTAATTAGGTCATTTTCGTCCTCCCTAGGCATATTCTTTTCCAATTAGGGTTTTTAACCAATCTTGTGCATCCAATAGGTGTGTTTGTGTCATTGGATGATCAATTAGGTCATTTTCGTCCTCCCTAGGCTTATTCTTGTTCAGTTAGGGTTTTTAACCAATCTTGTGCATCCAATAGGTTTGTTTTTGTCATTGGATGATCAATTAGGTCATTTTCGTCCTCCCTAGGCTTATTCTTATCCAATTAGGGTTTTTAACCAATCTTGTGCATCCAACAGGTGTGTTTGTGTCATTGGATGATCAATTAGGTCATTTTCGTCCTCCCTAGGCTTATTCTTGTCCAATTACGGTTTTTAACCAATCTTGTGCGTCCAATAAGTTCATTTGTGTCATTGGATTAACATTTAGGTCATTTTCGTTCTCCCGAGGCCTATTCTCGACCAATTAGGGTTTTTAACCAATCTTGTGCATCCAATAGGTTCATTTGTGTCATGGGATTAACATTTAGGTCATTTTCGTCCTCCCTAGGCTTATTCTTTTCCAATTAGGGTTTTTAATCAATTTTCTGCATCCAATAGGTGTGTTTGTGTCATTGGATGATCAATTAGGTCATTTTCGTCCTCCCTAGGCTTATTCTTGACCAATTAGGGTTTTAACCAATCTTGTGCATCCAATAGGTGTGTTTGTGTCACTGGATGATCAATTAGGTCATTTTCGCCCTCCCGAGGCTTATTCTCGACCAATTAGAGTTTTTAACCAATCTTGTGCTTCCAATAGGTTCATTTGTGTGATTGGATTAACATTTAGGTCATTTTCGTCCTCCCTAGTCATATTTTTGTCCAATTAGGGTTTTTAACCAATCTTGTGCATCCAAGAGGTGTGTTTGTGTCATTGGATGATCAATTAGGTCATTTTCGTCCTCCCTAGGCTTATTCTTGTCCAATTAGGGTTTTAACCAGTCTTGTGCATCCAATAGGTGTGTTTGTCATTGGATGATCAATTAGGTCATTTTCTTCATCCCTAGGCTTATTCTTGTCCAATTAGGGTTTTTAACCAATCTTGTGCATCCAATAAGTTCATTTGTGTCATTGAATTAACATTTAGGTCATTTTCGTCCTTCCTAGGCATATTCTTGTCCAATTAGGGTTTTTAACCAATCTTGTGCATCCAATAGGTGTGTTTGTGTCTTTCGATGATCAATTAGGTCATTTTCGTCCTCCCTAGGCTAATTCTTGTCCAATTAGGGTTTTTAACCAATCTTGTGCATCCAATAAGTTCATTTGTGTCATTGGATTAACATTTTGGTCGTTTTCGTCATCCCGAGGCCTATTCTCGACCAATTAGGGTTTTTAACCAATCTTGTGCATCCAATAAGTTCATTTGTGTCATGGGATTAACATTTAGGTCATTTTCGTCCTCCCTAGGCATATTCTTGTCCAATTAGGGTTTTTAGTCAATGTTGTGCATCCAATAGGTGTGTTTGTGTCATTGGATGATCAATTAGGTCATTTTCGTCCTCCCTAGGCTTATTCTTGTCCAATTAGGGTTTTTAACCAATCTTGTGCATCCAATACGTGTGTTTGTGTCGTTGGATGATCAATTAGGTCATTTTCGCCCTCCCGAGGCTTATTCTTGACCAATAAGGGTTTTTAACCAATCTTGTGCATCCAATAGGTTCATTTGTGTCATTGGATTAACATTTAGGTCATTTTCGTCCTACCTAGTCATATTCTTGTCCAATTAAGGTTTTTAACCAATCTTGTGCATCCAATAGGTGTGTTTGTGTCATTGGATAATCAATTAGGTCATTTTCGTCCTCCCTAGGCGTATTCTTGTCCAATTAGGGTTTTTAACCAATCTTGTGCATCCAATAGGTGTGTTTGTGTCATTGGATGATCAATTAGGTCATTTTCGTCCTCCCTAGGCTTATTCTTGTTCAGTTAGGGTTTTTAACCAATCTTGTGCATCCAATAGGTTTGTTTTTGTCATTGGATGATCAATTAGGTCATTTTCGTCCTCCCTAGGCTTATTCTTGTCCAATTAGGGTTTTTAACCAATCTTGTGCATCCAACAGGTGTGTTTGTGTCATTGGATGATCAATTAGGTCATTTTCGTCCTCCCTAGGCTTATTCTTGTCTAATTACGGTTTTTAACCAATCTTGTGCGTCCAATAAGTTCATTTGTGTCATTGGATTAACATTTAGGTCATTTTCGTTCTCCCGAGGCCTATTCTCGACCAATTAGGGTTTTTAACCAATCTTGTGCATCCAATAGGTTCATTTGTGTCATGGGATTAACATTTAGGTCATTTTCGTCCTCCCTAGGCTTATTCTTGTCCAATTAGGGTTTTTAATCAATCTTCTGCATCCAATAGGTGTGTTTGTGTCATTGGATGATCAATTAGGTCATTTTCGTCCTCCCTAGGCTTATTCTTGTCCAATTAGGGTTTTAACCAATCTTGTGCATCCAATAGGTGTGTTTGTGTCATTGGATGATCAATTAGGTCATTTTCGCCCTCCCAAGGCTTATTCTCGACCAATTAGAGTTTTTAACCAATCTTGTGCTTCCAATAGGTTCATTTGTGTGATTGGATTAACATTTAGGTCATTTTCGTCCTCCCTAGTCATATTTTTGTCCAATTAGGGTTTTTAACCAATCTTGTGCATCCAAGAGGTGTGTTTGTGTCATTGGATGATCAATTAGGTCATTTTCGTCCTCCCTAGGCTTATTCTTGTCCAATTAGGGTTTTAACCAGTCTTGTGCATCCAATAGGTGTGTTTGTCATTGGATGATCAATTAGGTCATTTTCTTCATCCCTAGGCTTATTCTTGTCCAATTAGGGTTTTTAACCAATCTTGTGCATCCAATAAGTTCATTTGTGTCATTGAATTAACATTTAGGTCATTTTCGTCCTTCCTAGGCATATTCTTGTCCAATTAGGGTTTTTAACCAATCTTGTGCATCCAATAGGTGTGTTTGTGTCTTTCGATGATCAATTAGGTCATTTTCGTCCTCCCTAGGCTAATTCTTGTCCAATTAGGGTTTTTAACCAATCTTGTGCATCCAATAAGTTCATTTGTGTCATTGGATTAACATTTTGGTCGTTTTCGTCATCCCGAGGCCTATTCTCGACCAATTAGGGTTTTTAACCAATCTTGTGCATCCAATAAGTTCATTTGTGTCATGGGATTAACATTTAGGTCATTTTCGTCCTCCCTAGGCATATTCTTGTCCAATTAGGGTTTTTAGTCAATGTTGTGCATCCAATAGGTGTGTTTGTGTCATTGGATGATCAATTAGGTCATTTTCGTCCTCCCTAGGCTTATTCTTGTCCAATTAGGGTTTTTAACCAATCTTGTGCATCCAATACGTGTGTTTGTGTCGTTGGATGATCAATTAGGTCATTTTCGCCCTCCCGAGGCTTATTCTTGACCAATAAGGGTTTTTAACCAATCTTGTGCATCCAATAGGTTCATTTGTGTCATTGGATTAACATTTAGGTCATTTTCGTCCTACCTAGTCATATTCTTGTCCAATTAAGGTTTTTAACCAATCTTGTGCATCCAATAGGTGTGTTTGTGTCATTGGATAATCAATTAGGTCATTTTCGTCCTCCCTAGGCGTATTCTTGTCCAATTAGGGTTTTTAACCAATCTTGTGCATCCAATAGGTGTGTTTGTGTCATTGGATGATCAATTAGGTCATTTTCGTCCTCCCTAGGCTTATTCTTGTTCAGTTAGGGTTTTTAACCAATCTTGTGCATCCAATAGGTTTGTTTTTGTCATTGGATGATCAATTAGGTCATTTTCGTCCTCCCTAGGCTTATTCTTGTCCAATTAGGGTTTTTAACCAATCTTGTGCATCCAACAGGTGTGTTTGTGTCATTGGATGATCAATTAGGTCATTTTCGTCCTCCCTAGGCTTATTCTTGTCTAATTACGGTTTTTAACCAATCTTGTGCGTCCAATAAGTTCATTTGTGTCATTGGATTAACATTTAGGTCATTTTCGTTCTCCCGAGGCCTATTCTCGACCAATTAGGGTTTTTAACCAATCTTGTGCATCCAATAGGTTCATTTGTGTCATGGGATTAACATTTAGGTCATTTTCGTCCTCCCTAGGCTTATTCTTGTCCAATTAGGGTTTTTAATCAATCTTCTGCATCCAATAGGTGTGTTTGTGTCATTGGATGATCAATTAGGTCATTTTCGTCCTCCCTAGGCTTATTCTTGTCCAATTAGGGTTTTAACCAATCTTGTGCATCCAATAGGTGTGTTTGTGTCATTGGATGATCAATTAGGTCATTTTCGCCCTCCCGAGGCTTATTCTCGACCAATTAGAGTTTTTAACCAATCTTGTGCTTCCAATAGGTTCATTTGTGTGATTGGATTAACATTTAGGTCATTTTCGTCCTCCCTAGTCATATTTTTGTCCAATTAGGGTTTTTAACCAATCTTGTGCATCCAATAGGTGTGTTTGTGTCATTGGATGATCAATTAGGTCATTTTCATCCTCCCTAGGCTTATTCTTGTCCAATTAGGGTTTTTAACCAATCTCGTGCATCCAAGAGGTGTGTTTGTGTCATTGGATGATCAATTAGGTCATTTTCGTCCTCCCTAGGCTTATTCTTGTCCAATTAGGGTTTTAACCATTCTTGTGCATCCAATAGGTGTGTTTGTGTCATTGGATGATCAATTAGGTCATTTTCGCCCTCCCGAGGCTTATTCTCGACCAATTAGAGTTTTTAACCAATCTTGTGCTTCCAATAGGTTCATTTGTGTGATTGGATTAACATTTAGGTCATTTTCGTCCTCCCTAGTCATATTTTTGTCCAATTAGGGTTTTTAACCAATCTTGTGCATCCAATAGGTGTGTTTGTGTCATTGGATGATCAATTAGGTCATTTTCATCCTCCCTAGGCTTATTCTTGTCCAATTAGGGTTTTTAACCAATCTTGTACATCTAAGAAGTTCATTTGTGTCATTGGATTAACATTTAGGTCATTTTCGTCCTCCCTAGGCATATTCTTGTCCAATTAGGGTTTTTAACCCATCTTGTGCATCCAATAGGTGTGTTTGTGTCATTGGATGATCAATTAGGTCATTTTCGTCCTCTCTAGGCATATTCTGGTCCAATTAGGGTTTTTAACCAATCTTGTGCATCCAATAGGTGTGTTTGTGTCATTGGATGATCAATTAGGTCATTTTCGTCCTCCCTAGGCTTATTCTTGTCCAATTAGGGTTTTTAACCAATCTTGTGCATCCAATAGGTGTGTTTGTGTCATTGGATGATCAATTAGGTCATTTTCGTCCTCCCTAGGCTTATTCTTGTCCAATTAGGGTTTTTAACCAATCTTGTGCATCCAATAGGTGTGTTTGTGTCATTGGATGATCAATTTGCTCATTTTCGTCCTCCCTAGGCTTATTCTTGTCCAATTAGGGTTTTTAACCAATCTTGTGCATCCAATAAGTTTGTTTGTGTCATTGAATTAATATTTAGTTCATTTTCGTCCTCCCTAGGCATCATCTTGTCCAATTAGGGTTTTTAACCAATCTTGTGCATCCAATAGGTGTGTTTGTGTCATTGGATGATCAATTAGGTCATTTTCGTCCTCCCTAGGCTTATTCTTGTCCAATTAGGGTTTTTAACCAATCTTGTGCATCCAATAGGTGTGTTTGTGTCATTGGATGATCAATTAGGTCATTTTCGTCCTACCTAGGCATATTTTTGTCCAATTAGGGTTTTTAACCAATCTTGTGCATCCAATAGGTGTGTTTGTGGCAATGGATGATCAATTAGGTCATTTTCGTCCTCCCTAGGCTTATTCTTGTCCAATTAGGGTTTTTAACCAATCTTTTGCATCCAATAAGTTTGTTTGTTTCATCGAATTAATATTTAGGTCATTTTCGTCCTCCCTAGGCATATTCTTGTCCAATTAGGGTTTTTAACCAATCTTGTGCATCCAATAGGTGTGTTTGTGTCATTGGATGATCAATTAGGTCATTTTCGTCCTCCCTAGGCTTATTCTTGTCCAATTAGGGTTTTTAACCAATCTTGTGCATCCAATAGGTGTGTTTGTGTCATTGGATGATCAATTAGGTCATTTTCGTCCTCCCTAGGCTTATTATTGGCCAATTAGGGTTTTTAACCAATCTTGTGCATGCAATAAGTTCATTTGTGTCATTGGATGATCAATTAGGTCCTTTTCGTCCTCCTTAGGCATATTCTTGTCCATCTAGGGTTTTAAACCAATCTTGTGCATCCAATAGGTGTGTTTGTGTCATTGGATGATCAATTAGGTCATTTTCGTCCTCCCTAGGCTTATTCTTGTCCAATTAGGGTTTTTAACCAATCTTGTGCATCCAATAGGTGTGTTTGTGTCATTGGATGATCAATTAGGTCATTTTCGTCCTCCCTAGGCTTATTCTTGTCCAATTAGGGTTTTTAACCAATCTTGTGCATCCAATAGGTGTGTTTGTGTCATTGGATGATCAATTAGGTCATTTTTGTCCTCCCTAGGCTTATTTTTGTCCAATTAGTGTTTTTAACCAATCTTGTGCATCCAATAAGTTCATTTGTGTCATTGGATGATCAATTAGGTCATTTTCATCCTCCCTAGGCATATTCATGTCCAACTATGGTTTTTAACCAATCTTGTGCATCCAATAGGTGTGTTTGTGTGATTGGATGATCAATTAGGTCATTTTCGTCCTCCCTAGGCTTATTCTTGTCCAATTAGGGTTTTTAACCAATCTTGTGCATCCAATAGGTGTGTTTGTGTCATTGGATGATCAATTAGGTCATTTTCGTCCTCCCTAGGCTTATTCTTGTCCAATTAGGGTTTTTAACCAATCTTGTGCATCCAATAGGTGTGTTTGTGTCATTGGATGATCAATTAGGTCATTTTTATCCTCCCTAGGCTTATTCTTGTCCAATTAGGATTTTTAACCAATCTTGTGCATCCAATAGGTGTGTTTGTGTCATTGGATGATCAATTAGGTCATTTTTATCCTCCCTAGGCTTATTCTTGTCCAATTAGGATTTTTAACCAATCTTGTGCATCCAATAGGTGTGTTTGTGTCATTGGATGATCAATTAGGTCATTTTCGTCCTCCCTAGGCTTATTCTTGTCCAATTAGGGTTTTTAACCAATCTTGTGCATCCAATAGGTGTGTTTGTGTCATTGGATGATCAATTAGGTCATTTTCGTCCACCCTAGGCTTATTCTTGTCCAATTAGGGTTTTTAACTAATTTTGTGCATCCAATAAGTTCATTTGTGTCATTGGATGATCAATTAGGTAATTTTCGTCCTCCCTAGGCATATTCTTGTACAACTAGGGTTTTTAACCAATCTTGTGCATCCAATAAGTTCATTTGTGACATTGGATGACCAATTAGGTCATTTTCGTCCTCCCTAGGCATATTCTTGTCCAACTAGGGTTTTTAACCAATCTTGTGCATCCAATAGGTGTGTTTGTGTCATTGGATGATCAATTAGGTCATTTTCGTCCTCCCTAGGCCTATTCTTGACCAATTAGGGTTTTTAACCAATCTTGTGCATCCAATAGGTGTGTTTGTGTCATTGGATGATCAATTAGGTCATTTTCGTCCTCCCTAGACTTATTCTCGTCCAATTAGGGTTTTTAACCAATCTTGTGCATCCAATAGGTGTGTTTGTGTCATTGGATGATCAATTAGGTCATTTTCGTCCTCCCTAGGCATATTCTTGTCCAATTAGGGTTTTTAACCAATCTTGTGCATCCAATAGGTGTGTTTGTGTCATTGGATGATCAATTAGGTCATTTTCGTCCTCCCTAGGCTTATTCTTGTCCATTTAGGGTTTTTAACCAATCTTGTGCATCCTATAGGTGTGTTTGTGTCATTGGATGATCAATTAGGTCATTTTCGTCCTCCCTAGGCTTATTCTTGTCCAATTAGGGTTTTTAACCAATCTTGTGCATCCAATAGGTGTGTTTGTGTCATTGGATGATCAATTAGGTCATTTTCGTCCTCCCTAGGCATATTCTTGTCCAACTAGGGTTTTTAACCAATCTTGTGCATCCAATAAGTTCATTTGTGTCATTGGATGATCAATTAGGTCATTTTCATCCTCCCTAGCCATATTCTTGTCCAACAATGGTTTTTAACCAATCTTGTGCATCCAATAGGTGTGTTTGTGTCATTGGATGATCAATTAGGTCATTTTCGTCCTCCCTAGGCTTATTCTTGTCCAATTAGGGTTTTTAACCAATCTTGTGCATCCAATAGGTGTGTTTGTGTCATTGGATGATCAATTAGGTCATTTTCGTCCTCCCTAGGCTTATTCTTGTCCAATTAGGGTTTTTAACCAATCTTGTGCATCCAATAGGTGTGTTTGTGTCATTGGATGATCAATTAGGTCATTTTCGTCCTCCCTAGGCTTATTCTTGTCCAATTAGGGTTTTTAACCAATCTTGTGCATCCAATAGGTGTGTTTGTGTCATTGGATGATCAATTAGGTCATTTTCATCATCCCAAGGCTTATTCTTGTCCAATTAGGGTTTTTAACCAATCTTGTGCATCCAATAACTTTGTTTGTGTCATTGAATTAATATTTAGGTCATTTTCGTCCTCCTTAGGCATATTCTTGTCGAATTAGGGTTTTTAACCAATCTTGTGAATCCAATCGGTGTGTTTCTGTCATTGGATGATCAATTAGGTCATTTTCGTCCTCCCTAGGCTTATTCTTGTCCAATTAGGGTTTTTAACCAATCTTGTGCATCCAATAGGTGTGTTTGTGTCATTGGATGATCAATTAGGTCATTTTCGTCCTCCCTAGGCTTATTCTTGTCCAATTAGGGTTTTTAACCAATCTTGTGCATCCAATAGGTGTGTTTGTGTCATTGGATGATCAATTAGGTCATTTTCATCCTACCTAGACTTATTCTTGTCAAATTCGGGTTTTTAATCAATCTTGTGCATCCATTAGGTGTGTTTGTGTCATTGGATGATCAATTAGGTCATTTTCGTCCTCCCTAGGCTTATTCTTGTCCAATTAGGGTTTTTAACCAATCTTGTGCATCCAATAGGTGTGTTTGTGTCATTGGATGATCAATTAGGTCATTTTCGTCCTCCCTAGGTTTATTCTTGTCCAATTAGGGTTTTTAACCAATCTTGTGCATCCAATAGGTGTGTTTGAGTCATTGGATGATCAATTATGTCATTTTCGTCCTCCCTAGGTTTATTCTTGTCCAATTAGGGTTTTTAACAAATCTTGTGCATCCAATAAGTTCATTTGTGTCATTGGATGATCAATTAGGTCATTTTCGTCTTCCCTAGGCATATTCTTGTCCAACTAGGGTTTTTAACCAATCTTGTGCATCCAATAGGTGTGTTTGTGTCATTGGATGATCAATTAGGTCATTTTCGTCCTCCCTAGGCTTATTCTTGTCCAATTAGGGTTTTTAACCAATCTTGTGCATCCAATAGGTGTGTTTGTGTCATTGGATGATCAATTAGGTCATTTGCGTCCTCCCTAGGTATATTCTTGTCCAATTAGGGTTTTTAACCAATCTTGTGCATCCAATAGGTGTGTTTGTGTCATTGGATGATCAATTAGGTCATTTTCGTCCTCCCTAGGCTTATTCTTGTCCAATTAGGGTTTTTAACCAATCTTGTGCATCCAATAAGTTCATCTGTGTCATTGGATTAACATTTAGGTCATATCCGTCCTCCCTAGGCATATTCTTGTCCAATTATGGTTTTTAACCAATCTTGTGCATCCAATAAGTTCATTTGTGTTATTGGATTAACATTTAGGTCATATTCGTCCTCCCTAGGCATATTCTTGTCCAATTAGGGTTTTTAACCAATCTTGTGCATCCAATAGGTGTGTTTGTGTCATTGGATGATCAATTAGGTCATTTTCGTCCTCCCTAGCCTTATTCTTGTCCAATTAGGGTTTTTAACTAATCTTGTGCATCCAATAGGTGTGTTTGTGTCATTGATTTAATATTTAGGTCATTTTCGTCCTCCCTAGGCATATTCTTGTCCAATTAGGGTTTTTAACCAATCTTGTGCATCCAATAAGTTTATTTGTGTCATTGGATTAACATTTATGTCATTTTCGTCCTCCCTAGGGATATTCTTGTCCAATTAGGGTTTTTAACCAATCTTGTGCATCCAATAGGTGTGTTTATGTCATTGGATGATCAATTAGGTCATTTTCATCCTCCCTAGGCTTATTCTTGTCCAATTTGGGTTTTTAACCAATTTTGTGCATCCAATAAGTTCATTTGTGTCATTGGATTAACATTTAGGTCATTTTCGTCCTCCCTAGGCATATTCTTGTCCAATTAGGGTTGTTAACCAATCTTGTGCATCCAATAGGTGTGTTTGTGACATTGGATGATCAATTAGGTCATTTTCTTCCTCCCTAGGCTTATTCTTGTCCAATTAGGATTTTTAACCAATCTTGTGCATCCAACAGGTGTGTTTGTGTCATTGGATGATCAATTAGGTCATTTTCGTCCTCCCTAGGCTTATTCTTGTCCAATTAGGGTTTTTAACCAATCTTGTGCATCCAATAGGTGTGTTTGTGTCATTGGATGATCAATTAGGTCATTTTCTTCCTGCCTAGGCTTATTCTTGTCCAATTAGTGTTTTTAACAAATCTTGTGCATCCAATAGGTGTGTTTGTGTCAATGGATGATCAATTAGGTTATTTTCGTCCTCCCTAGGCTTATTCTTGTCCAATTAGGGTTTTTTACCAATCTTGTGCATCCAATAGGTGTGTTTGTGTCATTGGATGATCAATTAGGTCATTTTCGTCCTCCCTAGGCTTATTCTTGTCCAATTAGGGTTTTTAACCAATCTTGTGCATCCGATAAGTTTGTTTGTGTCATTGAAATAATATTTAGGTCATTTTCGTCCTCCCTAGGAATATTCTTGTCCAATTAGTGTTTTTAACCAATCTTGTGCATCCAATAGGTGTGTTTGTGTCATTGGATGATCAATTAGGTCATTTTCGTCCTCCCTAGGCATATTCTTGTCCAATTAGGGTTTTTTTCCAATCTTGTGCATCCAATAGGTGTGTTTGTGTCATTGGATGATCAATTAGGTCATTTTCGTCCTCCCTAGGCTTATTCTTGTCCAATTAGGGTTTTTAACCAATCTTGTGCATCCAATAGGTGTGTTTGTGTCATTGGATGATCAATTAGGTCATTTTCGTCCTCCCTAAGCTTATTCTTGTCCAATTAGGGTTTTTAACCAATCTTGTGCATCCAATAAGTTCATTTGTGTCATTGGATTAACATTTAGGTCATTTTCGTCCTCCCTAGGCATATTCTTGTCCAATTAGGGTTTTTAACCAATCTTGTGCACGCAATAGGTGTGTTTGTGTCATTGGATGATCAATTAGGTCATTTTCGTCCTCCCTAGGCTTATTCTTGTCCAATTAGGGTTTTTAACCAATCTTGTGCATCCAATAAGTTCATTTGTGTCATTGGATGATCAATTAGATCATTTTCGTCCTCCCTAGGCTTATTCTTGTCCAATTAGAGTTTTTAACCGATCTTGTGCATCCAATAGGTGTGTTTGTGTCATTGGATGATCAATTAGGTTATTTTCGTCCTCCCTAGGCTTATTCTTGTCCAATTAGAGTTTTTAACCAATCTTGTGCATCCAATAGGTGTGTTTGTGTCATTGGATGATCAATTAGGTCATTTTCGTCCTCCCTAGGCTTATTCTTGTCCAATTAGGGTTTTTAACCAATCTTGTGCATCCAATAGGTGTGTTTGTGTCATTGGATGATCAATTAGGTCATTTTCGTCCTCCATAGGCTTATTCTTGTCCAATTAGGGTTTTTAACCAATCTTGTGCATCCAATAAGTTGAGTTGTGTCATTGGATTAACATTTAGGTCATTTTCGTCCTCCCTAGGCTTATTCTTGTCCAATTAGAGTTTTTAACCAATCTTGTGGATCCAATAGGTGTGTTTGTGTCATTGGATGATCAATTAGGTCATTTTCGTCCTACCTAGACATATTCTTGTCCGATTAGGGTTTTTAACCAATCTTGTGCATCCAATAGGTGTGTTTGTGTCATTGGATGATCAATTAGGTCATTTTCGTCCTCCCTTGGCTTATTCTTGTCCAATTAGGGTTTTTAACCAATCTTGTGCATCCAATAGGTGTGTTTGTGTCATTGGATGACCAATTAGGTCATTTTCGTCCTCCCTAGGCTTATTCTTGTCCAATTAGGGTTTTTAACAATTCTTGTGCATCCAATAGGTGTGTTTGTGGCAATGGATGATCAATTAGGTCATTTTCGTCCTCCCTAGGCATATTCTTGTCCAATTAGGGTTTTTAACCAATCTTGTGCATCCAATAGGTGTGTTTGTGTCATTGGATGATCAATTAGGTCATTTTCGTCCTCCCTAGGCTTATTCTTGTCCAATTAGGGTTTTTAACCAATCTTGTGCATCCAATAGGTGTGTTTGTGTCATTGGATGATCAATTGGGTCATTTTCTTCCTCCCTAGGAATATTTTTATCCAATTAGGGTTTTTAACAAATCTTGTGCATCCAATAGGTTTGTTTGTTTCATTGAATTAATATTTAGGTCATTTTTGTCCTCTCTAGGCATATTCTTGTCCAATTAGGGTTTTTAACCAATCTTGTGCATCCAATAAGTTTGTTTGTGTCAATGAATTAATATTTAGGTCATTTTTGTCCTCCCTAGGCATATTCTTGTCCAATTAGGGTTTTTAACCAATCTTGTGCATCCAATAGGTGTGTTTGTGTCATTGGATGATCAATTAGGTCATTTTCGTCCTCCCTAGGCTTATTCTTGTCCAATTAGGGACTTTAACCAATATTGTGCATCCAATAAGTTCATTTGTGTCATTGGATTAACATTTAGGTCATTTTCGTCCTCCCTAGGCATATTCTTGTCCAATTAGGGTTTTTAACCAATCTTGTGCATCCAATAAGTTCATTTGTGTTATTGGATTAACATTTAGGTCATTTTCGTCCTCCCTTGGCATATTCTTGTCCAATTAGGGTTTTTAACCAATCTTGTGCATCCAATAGGTGTGGTTGTGTCATTGGATGATCAATTAGGTAATTTTTGTCCTCCCTAGACTTATTCTTGTCCAATTAGGGTTTTTAACCAATCTTGTGCATCCAATAAGTTTGTTTGTGTCATTGAATTAATATTTAGGTCGTTTTCGTCCTCCCTAGGCATATTCTTGCCCAATTAGGGTTTTTAACGAATCTTGTGCATCCAATAGGTGTGTTTGTGTCATTGGATGATCAATTAGGTCATTTTCGTCCTCCCTAGGCTTATTCTTGTCCAATTAGGGTTTTTAACCAATCTTGTGCATCCAATAGGTGTGTTTGTGTCATTGGATGATCAATTAGGTCATTTTCGTCCTCCCTAGGCTTATTCTTGTCCAATTATGGTTTTTAACCAATCTTGTGCACCCAATAGGTGTGTTTGTGTCATTAGATGATCAATTAGGTCATTTTCGTCCACCCTAGGCATATTCTTGTCGAATTAGGGTTTTTAACCAATCTTGTGCATCAAATAGGTGTGTTTGTGTCATTGGATGATCAATTAGGTCATTTTCGTCCTCCCTAGGCTTATTCTTGTCCAATTAGGGTTTTTAACCAATCTTGTGCATCCAATAGGTGTGTTTGTGTCATTGGATGATCAATTAGGTCATTTTCTTCCTCCCTAGGCTTATTCTTGTCCAATTAGGGTTTTTAACCAATCTTGTGCATCCAATAAGTTCATTTGTGTCATTGGATTAACATTAAGGTCATTTTCGTCTTCCCTAAGCATATTCTTGTCCAATTAGGGTTTTTAACCAATCTTGTGCATCCAATAGGTGTGTTTGTGTCATTAGATGATCAATTAGGTCATTTTCGTCCACCCTAGGCATATTCTTGTCGAATTAGGGTTTTTAACCAATCTTGTGCATCAAATAGGTGTGTTTGTGTCATTGGATGATCAATTAGGTCATTTTCGTCCTCCCTAGGCTTATTCTTGTCCAATTAGGGTTTTTAACCAATCTTGTGCATCCAATAGGTGTGTTTGTGTCATTGGATGATCAATTAGGTCATTTTCATCCTCCGTAGGCTTATTCTTGTCCAATTAGGGTTTTTAACCAATCTTGTGCATCCAATAGGTGTGTTTGTGTCATTGGATGATCAATTAGGTCATTTTCGTCCTCCCTAGACATATTCTTTTCCAATTACGGTTTTTAACCAATATTGTGCATCCAAGAGGTGTGTTTGTGTCATTGGATGATCAATTAGGTCATTTTCGTCCTCCCTAGGCTTATTCTTGTCCAATTAGGGTTTTAACCAATCTTGTGCATCCAATAGGTGTGTTTGTGTCATTGGATGATCAATTAGGTCATTTTCACCCTCCCGAGGCTTATTCTCGACCAATTAGAGTTTTTAACCAATATTGTGCATCCAATAGGTTCATTTGTGTGATTGGATTAACATTTAGGTCATTTTCGTCCTCCCTAGTTATATTTTTGTCCAATTAGGGTTTTTAACAAATCTTGTGCATCCAATAGGTGTGTTTGTGTCATTGGATGATAAATTAGGTCATTTTCGTCCTCCCTAGGCTTATTCATGTTCAATTAGGGTTTTTAACCAATCTTGTGCATCCAATAGGTGTGTTTGTGTCATTGGATGATCAATTAGGTCATTTTCGTCCTCCCTAGGCTTATTCTTGTCCAATTAGGGTTTTTAACCAATCTTGTGCATCCAATAGGTGTGTTTGTGTCATTGGATGATCAATTAGGTCATTTTCGTCCTCCGTAGGCTTATTCTTGTCCAATTAGGGTTTTTAACCAATCTGGTGCATCCAATAGGTGTGTTTGTGTCATTGGATGATCAATTAGGTCATTTTCGTCCTCCCTAGACATATTCTTTTCCAATTACGGTTTTTAACCAATATTGTGCATCCAAGAGGTGTGTTTGTGTCATTGGATGATCAATTAGGTCATTTTCGTCCTCCCTAGGCTTATTCTTGTCCAATTAGGGTTTTAACCAGTCTTGTGCATCCAATAGGTGTGTTTGTGTCATTGGATGATCAATTAGGTCATTTTCTTCATCCCTAGGCTTATTCTTGTCCAATTAGGAGTTTTAACCAATCTTGTGCATCCAATAAGTTCATTTGTGTCATTGAATTAACATTTAGGTCATTTTCGTCCTTCCTAGGCATATTCTTGTCCAATTAGGGTTTTTAACCAATCTTGTGCATCCAATAGGTGTGTTTGTGTCATTGGATGATCAATTAGGTCATTTTCGCCCTCCCGAGGCTTATTCTCGACCAATTAGGGTTTTTAACCAATTGTGTGCATCCAATAGGTTCATTTGTGTCATTGGATTAATATTTAGGTCATTTTCGTCCTCCCTAGGCATATTCTTGTCAAGTTAGGGTTTTTAACCAATCTTGTGCATCCAATAAGTTCATTTGTGTCATTGAATTAACATTTAGGTCATTTTCGTCCTCCCTAGACATATTCTTGTCCAATTAGGGTTTTTAACCAATCTTGTGCATCCAATAGGTGTGTTTGTGTCATTGGATGATCAATTAGGTCATTTTCGCCCTCCCGAGGCTTATTCTCGACCAATTAGAGTTTTTAACCAATCTTGTGCTTCCAATAGGTTCATTTGTGTGATTGGATTAACATTTAGGTCATTTTCGTCCTCCCTAGTCATATTTTTGTCCAATTAGGGTTTTTAACCAATCTTGTGCATCCAATAGGTGTGTTTGTGTCATTGGATGATCAATTAGGTCATTTTCATCCTCCCTAGGCTTATTCTTGTCCAATTAGGGTTTTTAACCAATCTTGTGCATCCAAGAGGTGTGTTTGTGTCATTGGATGATCAATTAGGTCATTTTCGTCCTCCCTAGGCTTATTCTTGTCCAATTAGGGTTTTAACCAGTCTTGGGCATCCAATAGGTGTGTTTGTGTCATTGGATGATCAATTAGGTCATTTTCTTCATCCCTAGGCTTATTCTTGTCCAATTAGGAGTTTTAACCAATCTTGTGCATCCAATAAGTTCATTTGCGTCATTGAATTAACATTTAGGTCATTTTCGTCCTTCCTAGGCATATTCTTGTCCAATTAGGGTTTTTAACCAATCTTGTGCATCCAATAGGTGTGTTTGTGTCATTGGATGATGAATTAGGTCATTTTCGCCCTCCCGAGGCTTATTCTCGACCAATTAGGGTTTTTAACCAATTGTGTGCATCCAATAGGTTCATTTGTGTCATTGGATTAATATTTAGGTCATTTTCGTCCTCCCTAGGCATATTCTTGTCAAGTTAGGGTTTTTAACCAATCTTGTGCATCCAATAAGTTCATTTGTGTCATTGAATTAACATTTAGGTCATTTTCGTCCTCCCTAGACATATTCTTGTCCAATTAGGGTTTTTAACCAATCTTGTGCATCCAATAGGTGTGTTTGTGTCATTGGATGATCAATTAGGTCATTTTCTTCATCCCTAGGCTTATTCTTGTCCAATTAGGGTTTTTAACCAATCTTGTGCATCCAATAAGTTCATTTGTGTCATTGAATTAACATTTAGGTCATTTTCGTCCTTCCTAGGCATATTCTTGTCCAATTAGGGTTTTTAACCAATCTTGTGCATCCAATAGGTCTGTTTGTGTCTTTCGATGATCAATTAGTTCATTTTCGTCCTCCCTAGGCTTATTCTTGTCCAATTAGGGTTTTTAACCAATCTTGTGCATCCAATAAGTTCATTTGTGTAATTGGATTAACATTTAGGTCATTTTCGTCCTCCCGAGGCCTATTCTCGACCAATTAGGGTTTTTAACCAATCTTGTGAATCCAATAAGTTCATTTGTGTCATGGGATTAACATTTAGGTCATTTTCGTCCTCCCTAGGCATATTCTTGTCCAATTAGCGTTTTTAATCAATCTTCTGCATCCAATAGGTGTGTTTGTGTCATTGGATGATCAATTAGGTCATTTTCGTCCTCCCTAGGCTTATTCTTGTCCAATTAGGGTTTTAACCAATCTTGTGCATCCAATAGGTGTGTTTGTGTCATTGGATGATCAATTAGGTCATTTTCACCCTCCCGAGGCTTATTCTCGACCAATTAGAGTTTTTAACCAATATTGTGCATCCAATAGGTTCATTTGTGTGATTGGATTAACATTTAGGTCATTTTCGTCCTCCCTAGTTATATTTTTGTCCAATTAGGGTTTTTAACAAATCTTGTGCATCCAATAGGTGTGTTTGTGTCATTGGATGATAAATTAGGTCATTTTCGTCCTCCCTAGGCTTATTCATGTTCAATTAGGGTTTTTAACCAATCTTGTGCATCCAATAGGTGTGTTTGTGTCATTGGATGATCAATTAGGTCATTTTCGTCCTCCCTAGGCTTATTCTTGTCCAATTAGGGTTTTTAACCAATCTTGTGCATCCAATAGGTGTGTTTGTGTCATTGGATGATCAATTAGGTCATTTTCGTCCTCCGTAGGCTTATTCTTGTCCAATTAGGGTTTTTAACCAATCTGGTGCATCCAATAGGTGTGTTTGTGTCATTGGATGATCAATTAGGTCATTTTCGTCCTCCCTAGACATATTCTTTTCCAATTACGGTTTTTAACCAATATTGTGCATCCAAGAGGTGTGTTTGTGTCATTGGATGATCAATTAGGTCATTTTCGTCCTCCCTAGGCTTATTCTTGTCCAATTAGGGTTTTAACCAATCTTGTGCATCCAATAGGTGTGTTTGTGTCATTGGATGATCAATTAGGTCATTTTCACCCTCCCGAGGCTTATTCTCGACCAATTAGAGTTTTTAACCAATATTGTGCATCCAATAGGTTCATTTGTGTGATTGGATTAACATTTAGGTCATTTTCGTCCTCCCTAGTCATATTTTTGTCCAATTAGGGTTTTTAACAAATCTTGTGCATCCAATAGGTGTGTTTGTGTCATTGGATGATAAATTAGGTCATTTTCGTCCTCCCTAGGCTTATTCATGTTCAATTAGGGTTTTTAACCAATCTTGTGCATCCAATAGGTGTGTTTGTGTCATTGGATGATCAATTAGGTCATTTTCGTCCTCCCTAGGCTTATTCTTGTCCAATTAGGTTTTTTAACCAATCTTGTGCATCCAATAAGTTCATTAGTGTCATTGGATGATCAATTAGGTCATTTTCGTCCTCCCTAGGCATGTTCTTGTCCAACTAGGGTTTTTAACCAATCTTGTGCATCCAATAGGTGTGTTTGTATCATTGGATGATCAATTAGGTCATTTTCGTCCTCCCTAGGCTTATTCTTGTCCAATTAGGGTTTTTAACCAATCTTGTGCATCCAATAAGTTGAGTTGTGGCATTGGATTAACATTTAGGTCATTTTCATTCTCCCTAGGCTTATTCTTGTCCAATTAAAGTTTTTAACCAATCTTGTGCATCCAATAACTTTGTTTGTGTCATTGAATTAATATTTAGGTCATTTTCGTCCTCCCTAGGCATATTCTTGTCCAATTAGGGTTTTTAACCAATCTTGTGCATCCAATAGGTGTGTTTGTGTCATTGGATGATCAATTAGGTCATTTTCGTCCTACCTAGACTTATTCTTGTCAAATTAGGGTTTTTAATCAATCTTGTGCATCCAATAACTTTGTTTGTGTCATTGAATTAATATTTAGGTCATTTTCGTCCTCCCTAGGCATATTCTTTTCCAATTAGGGTTTTTAACCAATCTTGTGCATCCAATAGGTGTGTTTGTGTCATTGGATGATCAATTAGGTCATTTTCGTCCTCCATAGGCTTATTCTTGTCCAATTAGGGTTTTTAACCAATCTTGTGCATCCAATAGGTGTGTTTGTGTCATTCGATGATCAATTAGGTCATTTTCGTCCTCCCTAGGCTTATTCTTGTCCAATTAGGGTTTTTAACCAATCTTGTGCATCAAATAAGTTCATTTGTGTCATTGGATTAACATTTAGGTCATTTTCGTCCTCCCTAGGCATATTCTTGTCCAATTAGGGTTTTTAACCAATCTTGTGCATCCAATAAGTTCATTTGTGTTATTGGATTAACATTTAGGTCATTTTCGTCCTCCCTTGGCATATTCTTGTCCAATTAGGGTTTTTAACCAATCTTGTGCATCCAATAGGTGTGGTTGTGTCATTGGATGATCAATTAGGTAATTTTTGTCCTCCCTAGACTTATTCTTGTCCAATTAGGGTTTTTAACCAATCTTGTGCATCCAATAAGTTTGTTTGTGTCATTGAATTAATATTTAGGTCGTTTTCGTCCTCCCTAGGCATATTCTTGCCCAATTAGGGTTTTTAACGAATCTTGTGCATCCAATAGGTGTGTTTGTGTCATTGGATGATCAATTAGGTCATTTTCGTCCTCCCTAGGCTTATTCTTGTCCAATTAGGGTTTTTAACCAATCTTGTGCATCCAATAGGTGTGTTTGTGTCATTGGATGATCAATTAGGTCATTTTCGTCCTCCCTAGGCTTATTCTTGTCCAATTATGGTTTTTAACCAATCTTGTGCACCCAATAGGTGTGTTTGTGTCATTAGATGATCAATTAGGTCATTTTCGTCCACCCTAGGCATATTCTTGTCGAATTAGGGTTTTTAACCAATCTTGTGCATCAAATAGGTGTGTTTGTGTCATTGGATGATCAATTAGGTCATTTTCGTCCTCCCTAGGCTTATTCTTGTCCAATTAGGGTTTTTAACCAATCTTGTGCATCCAATAGGTGTGTTTGTGTCATTGGATGATCAATTAGGTCATTTTCTTCCTCCCTAGGCTTATTCTTGTCCAATTAGGGTTTTTAACCAATCTTGTGCATCCAATAAGTTCATTTGTGTCATTGGATTAACATTAAGGTCATTTTCGTCTTCCCTAAGCATATTCTTGTCCAATTAGGGTTTTTAACCAATCTTGTGCATCCAATAGGTGTGTTTGTGTCATTAGATGATCAATTAGGTCATTTTCGTCCACCCTAGGCATATTCTTGTCGAATTAGGGTTTTTAACCAATCTTGTGCATCAAATAGGTGTGTTTGTGTCATTGGATGATCAATTAGGTCATTTTCGTCCTCCCTAGGCTTATTCTTGTCCAATTAGGGTTTTTAACCAATCTTGTGCATCCAATAGGTGTGTTTGTGTCATTGGATGATCAATTAGGTCATTTTCATCCTCCGTAGGCTTATTCTTGTCCAATTAGGGTTTTTAACCAATCTTGTGCATCCAATAGGTGTGTTTGTGTCATTGGATGATCAATTAGGTCATTTTCGTCCTCCCTAGACATATTCTTTTCCAATTACAGTTTTTAACCAATATTGTGCATCCAAGAGGTGTGTTTGTGTCATTGGATGATCAATTAGGTCATTTTCGTCCTCCCTAGGCTTATTCTTGTCCAATTAGGGTTTTAACCAGTCTTGTGCATCCAATAGGTGTGTTTGTGTCATTGGATGATCAATTAGGTCATTTTCTTCCTCCCTAGGCTTATTCTTGTCCAATTAGGGTTTTTAACCAATCTTGTGCATCCAATAAGTTTATTTGTGTCATTGAATTAACATTTAGGTCATTTTCGTCCTTCCTAGGCATATTCTTGTCCAATTAGGGTTTTTAACCAATCTTGTGCATCCAATAGGTGTGTTTGTGTCTTTCGATGATCAATTAGGTCATTTTCGTCCTCCCTAGGCTAATTCTTGTCCAATTAGGGTTTTTAACCAATCTTGTGCATCCAATAAGTTCATTTGTGTCATTGGATTAACATTTTGGTCATTTTCGTCCTCCCGAGGCCTATTCTCGACCAATAAGGGTTTTTAACCAATCTTGTGCATCCAATAAGTTCATTTGTGTCATGGGATTAACATTTAGGTCATTTTAGTCCTCCATAGGCATATTCTTGTCCAATTAGGGTTTTTAATCAATGTTGTGCATCCAATAGGTGTGTTTGTGTCATTGGATGATCAATTAGGTCATTTTCGTCCTCCCTAGGCTTATTCTTGTCCAATTAGGGTTTTTAACCAATCTTGTGCATCCAATACGTGTGTTTGTGTCGTTGGATTATCAATTAGGTCATTTTCGCCCTCCCGAGGCTTATTCTTGACCAATTAGGGTTTTTAACCAATCTTGTGCATCCAATAGGTTCATTTGTGTCATTGGTTTAACATTTAGGTCATTTTCGTCCTCCCTAGTCATATTCTTGTCCAATTAAGGTTTTTAACCAATCTTGTGCATCCAATAGGTGTGTTTGTGTCATTGGATAATCAATTAGATCATTATCGTCCTCCCTAGGCATATTCTTTTCCAATTAGGGTTTTTAACCAATCTTGTGCATCCAATAGGTGTGTTTGTGTCATTGGATGATCAATTAGGTCATTTTCGTCCTCCCTAGGCTTATTCTTGTTCAGTTAGGGTTTTTAACCAATCTTGTGCATCCAATAGGTTTGTTTTTGTCATTGGATGATCAATTAGGTCATTTTCGTCCTCCCTAGGCTTATTCTTGTCCAATTAGGGTTTTTAACCAATCTTGTGCATCCAACAGGTGTGTTTGTGTCATTGGATGATCAATTAGGTCATTTTCGTCCTCCCTAGGCTTATTCTTGTCCAATTACGGTTTTTTACCAATCTTGTGCGTCCAATAAGTTCATTTGTGTCATTGGATTAACATTTAGGTCATTTTCGTTCTCCCGAGGCCTATTCTCGACCAATTAGGGTTTTTAACCAATCTTGTGCATCCAATAGGTTCATTTGTGTCATGGGATTAACATTTAGGTCATTTTCGTCCTCCCTAGGCTTATTCTTGTCCAATTAGGGTTTTTAATCAATCTTCTGCATCCAATAGGTGTGTTTGTGTCATTGGATGATCAATTAGGTCATTTTCGTCCTCCCTAGGCTTATTCTTGTCCAATTAGGGTTTTAACCAATCTTGTGCATCCAATAGGTGTGTTTGTGTCATTGGATGATCAATTAGGTCATTTTCGCCCTCCCGAGGCTTATTCTCGACCAATTAGAGTTTTTAACCAATCTTGTGCTTCCAATAGGTTCATTTGTGTGATTGGATTAACATTTAGGTCATTTTCGTCCTCCCTAGTCATATTTTTGTCCAATTAGGGTTTTTAACCAATCTTGTGCATCCAAGAGGTGTGTTTGTGTCATTGGATGATCAATTAGGTCATTTTCGTCCTCCCTAGGCTTATTCTTGTCCAATTAGGGTTTTAACCAGTCTTGTGCATCCAATAGGTGTGTTTGTCATTGGATGATCAATTAGGTCATTTTCTTCATCCCTAGGCTTATTCTTGTCCAATTAGGGTTTTTAACCAATCTTGTGCATCCAATAAGTTCATTTGTGTCATTGAATTAACATTTAGGTCATTTTCGTCCTTCCTAGGCATATTCTTGTCCAATTAGGGTTTTTAACCAATCTTGTGCATCCAATAGGTGTGTTTGTGTCTTTCGATGATCAATTAGGTCATTTTCGTCCTCCCTAGGCTAATTCTTGTCCAATTAGGGTTTTTAACCAATCTTGTGCATCCAATAAGTTCATTTGTGTCATTGGATTAACATTTTGGTCGTTTTCGTCATCCCGAGGCCTATTCTCGACCAATTAGGGTTTTTAACCAATCTTGTGCATCCAATAAGTTCATTTGTGTCATGGGATTAACATTTAGGTCATTTTCGTCCTCCCTAGGCATATTCTTGTCCAATTAGGGTTTTTAGTCAATGTTGTGCATCCAATAGGTGTGTTTGTGTCATTGGATGATCAATTAGGTCATTTTCGTCCTCCCTAGGCTTATTCTTGTCCAATTAGGGTTTTTAACCAATCTTGTGCATCCAATACGTGTGTTTGTGTCGTTGGATGATCAATTAGGTCATTTTCGCCCTCCCGAGGCTTATTCTTGACCAATAAGGGTTTTTAACCAATCTTGTGCATCCAATAGGTTCATTTGTGTCATTGGATTAACATTTAGGTCATTTTCGTCCTACCTAGTCATATTCTTGTCCAATTAAGGTTTTTAACCAATCTTGTGCATCCAATAGGTGTGTTTGTGTCATTGGATAATCAATTAGGTCATTATCGTCCTCCCTAGGCGTATTCTTGTCCAATTAGGGTTTTTAACCAATCTTGTGCATCCAATAGGTGTGTTTGTGTCATTGGATGATCAATTAGGTCATTTTCGTCCTCCCTAGGCTTATTCTTGTTCAGTTAGGGTTTTTAACCAATCTTGGGCATCCAATAGGTTTGTTTTTGTCATTGGATGATCAATTAGGTCATTTTCGTCCTCCCTAGGCTTATTCTTGTCCAATTAGGGTTTTTAACCAATCTTGTGCATCCAGTAGGTGTGTTTGTGTCATTGGATGATCAATTAGGTCATTTTCGTCCTCCCTAGGCTTATTCTTGTCCAATTAGGGTTTTTAACCAATCTTGTGCATCCAATAGGTGTGTCTGTGTCATTGGATGATCAATTAGGTCATTTTCGCCCTCCCGAGGCTTATTCTCGACCAATTAGGGTTTTTAACCAATTGTGTGCATCCAATAGGTTCATTTGTGTCATTGGATTAATATTTAGGTCATTTTCGTCCTCCCTAGGCATATTCTTGTCAAATTAGGGTTTTTAACCAATCTTGTGCATCCAATAAGTTCATTTGTGTCATTGAATTAACATTTAGGTCATTTTCGTCCTTCCTAGACATATTCTTGTCCAATTAGGGTTTTTAACCAATCTTGTGCATCCAATAGGTGTGTTTGTGTCATTGGATGATCAATTAGGTCATTTTCGTCCTCCATAGGCTTATTCTTGTCCAATTAGGGTTTTTAACCAATCCTGTGCATCCAATAGGTGTGTTTGTGTCATTGGATGATCAATTAGGTCATTTTCTTCCTCCCTAGGCTTATTCTTGTCCAATTAGGGTTTTAACCAGTCTTGTGCATCCAATAGGTGTGTTTGTGTCATTGGATGATCAATTAGGTCATTTTCTTCATCCCTAGGCTTATTCTTGTCCAATTAGGGTTTTTAACCAATCTTGTGCATCCAATAAGTTCATTTGTGTCATTGAATTAACATTTAGGTCATTTTCGTCCTTCCTAGGCATATTCTTGTCCAATTAGGGTTTTTAACCAATCTTGTGCATCCAATAGGTGTGTTTGTGTCTTTTGATGATCAATTAGGTCATTTTCGTCCTCCCTAGGCTAATTCTTGTCCAATTAGGGTTTTTAACCAATCTTGTGCATCCAATAAGTTCATTTGTGTCATTGGATTAACATTTTGGTCATTTTCGTCCTCCCGAGGCCTATTCTCGACCAATTAGGGTTTTTAACCAATCTTGTGCATCCAATAAGTTCATTTGTGTCATGGGATTAACATTTAGGTCATTTTCGTCCTCCCTACGCATATTCTTGTCCAATTAGGGTTTTTAATCAATGTTGTGCATCCAATAGGTGTGTTTGTGTCATTGGATGATCAATTAGGTCATTTTCGTCCTCCCTAGGCTTATTCTTGTCCAATTAGGGTTTTTAACCAATCTTGTGCATCCAATACGTGTGTTTGTGTCGTTGGATGATCAATTAGGTCATTTTCGCCCTCCCGAGGCTTATTCTTGACCAATTAGGGTTTTTAACCAATCTTGTGCATCCAATAGGTTCATTTGTGTCATTGGATTAACATTTAGGTCATTTTCGTCCTCCCTAGTCATATTCTTGTCCAATTAAGGTTTTTAACCAATCTTGTGCATCCAATAGGTGTGTTTGTGTCATTGGATAATCAATTAGGTCATTATCGTCCTCCCTAGGCGTATTCTTGTCCAATTAGGGTTTTTAACCAATCTTGTGCATCCAATAGGTGTGTTTGTGTCATTAGATGATCAATTAGGTCATTTTCGTCCTCCCTAGGCTTATTCTTGTTCAGTTAGGGTTTTTAACCAATCTTGTGCATCCAATTGGTTTGTTTTTGTCATTGGATGATCAATTAGGTCATTTTCGTCCTCCCTAGGCTTATTCTTGTCCAATTAGGGTTTTTAACCAATCTTGTGCATCCAATAGGTGTGTTTGTGTCATTGGATGATCAATTAGGTCATTTTCGTCCTCCCTAGGCTTATTCTTGTCCAATTAGGGTTTTTAACCAATCTTGTGCATCCAATAGGTGTGTTTGTGTCATTGGATGATCAATTAGGTCATTTTTGTCCTCCCTAGGCTTATTTTTGTCCAATTAGTGTTTTTAACCAATCTTGTGCATCCAATAAGTTCATTTGTGTCATTGGATGATCAATTAGGTCATTTTCATCCTCCCTAGGCATATTCATGTCCAACTATGGTTTTTAACCAATCTTGTGCATCCAATAGGTGTGTTTGTGTGATTGGATGATCAATTAGGTCATTTTCGTCCTCCCTAGGCTTATTCTTGTCCAATTAGGGTTTTTAACCAATCTTGTGCATCCAATAGGTGTGTTTGTGTCATTGGATGATCAATTAGGTCATTTTCGTCCTCCCTAGGCTTATTCTTGTCCAATTAGGGTTTTTAACCAATCTTGTGCATCCAATAGGTGTGTTTGTGTCATTGGATGATCAATTAGGTCATTTTTATCCTCCCTAGGCTTATTCTTGTCCAATTAGGATTTTTAACCAATCTTGTGCATCCAATAGGTGTGTTTGTGTCATTGGATGATCAATTAGGTCATTTTCATCCTCCCTAGGCTTATTCTTGTCCAATTAGGGTTTTTAACCAATCTTGTGCATCCAATAGGTGTGTTTGTGTCATTGGATGATCAATTAGGTCATATTCGTCCTCCCTAGGCATATTGTTGTCCAACTAGGGTTTTTAACCAATCTTGTGCACCCAATAGGTGTGTTTGTGTCATTGGATGATCAATTAGGTCATTTTCGTCCTCCCTAGGCTTATTCTTGTCCAATTAGGGTTTTTAACCAATCTTGTGCATCCAATAGGTGTGTTTGTGTCATTGGATGATCAATTAGGTCATTTTCGTCCTCCATAGGCTTATTCTTGTCCAATTAGGGTTTTTAACCAATCTTGTGCATCCAATAGGTGTGTTTGTGTCATTGGATGATCAATTAGGTCATTTTTGTCCTCCCTAGGCTTATTTTTGTCCAATTAGTGTTTTTAACCAATCTTGTGCATCCAATAAGTTCATTTGTGTCATTGGATGATCAATTAGGTCATTTTCGTCCTCCCTAGGCATATTCATGTCCAACTATGGTTTTTAACCAATCTTGTGCATCCAATAGGTGTGTTTGTGTCATTGGATGATCAATTAGGTCATTTTCGTCCTCCCTAGGCTTATTCTTGTCCAATTAGGGTTTTTAACCAATCTTGTGCATCCAATAGGTGTGTTTGTGTCATTGGATGATCAATTAGGTCATTTTATCCTCCCTAGGCTTATTCTTGTCCAATTAGGATTTTTAACCAATCTTGTGCATCCAATAGGTGTGTTTGTGTCATTGGATGATCAATTAGGTCATTTTCATCCTCCCTAGGCTTATTCTTGTCCAATTAGGGTTTTTAACCAATCTTGTGCATCCAATAGGTGTGTTTGTGTCATTGGATGATCAATTAGGTCATTTTCGTCCTCCCTAGGCTTATTCTTGTCCAATTAGGGTTTTTAACCAATCTTGGGCATCCAATAAGTTCACTTGTGTCATTGGATGATCAATTAGGTCATTTTCGTCCTCCCTAGGCTTATTCTTGTCCAATTAGGGTTTTTAACCAATCTTGTGCATCCAATAGGTGTGTTTGTGTCATTGGATGATCAATTAGATCATTTTCGTCCTCCCTAGGCTTATTCTTGTCCAATTAGGGTTTTTAACCAATCTTGTGCATCCAATAAGTTCATTTGTGTCATTGGATGATCAATTAGGTCATTTTCGTCCTCCCTAGGCATATTCTTTTCCAACTAGGGTTTTAAACCAATCTTGTGCATCCAATAGGTGTGTTTGTGTCATTGGATGATCAATTAGGTCATTTTCGTCCTCCCTAGGCTTATTCTTGTCCAATTAGGGTTTTTAACCAATCTTGTGCATCCAATAGGTGTGTTTGTGTCATTGGATGATCAATTAGGTCATTTTCGTCCTCCCTAGGCTTATTCTTGTCCAATTAGGGTTTTTAACCAATCTTTTGCATCCAATAACTTTGTTTGTGTCATTGAATTAATATTTAGGTCATTTTCGTCTGCCCTAGGCATATTCTTGTCCAATTAGGGTTTTTAACCAATCTTGTGCATCCAATAGGTGTGTTTGTGTCATTGGATGATCAATTAGGTCATTTTCGTCCTTTCTATGCTTATTCTTGTCCAATTAGGGTTTTTAACCAATCTTGTGCATCCAATAAGTTCATTTGTGTCATTGGATGATCAATTAGGTCATTTTCGTCCTCCCTAGGCATATTCTTGTCCAACTAGGGTTTTTAACCAATCTTGTGCTTCCAATAGGTGTGTTTGTGTCATTGGATGATCAATTAGGTCATTTTCGTCCTCCCTAGGCTTATTCTTGTCCAATTAGGGTTTTTAACAAATCTTGTGCATCCAATAAGTTCATTTGTGTTATTGGATGATCAATTAGGTCATTTTCGTCCTCCCTAGGCATATTCTTATCCAATTAGGGTTTTTAACCAATCTTGTGCAGCCAATAGGTGTGTTTGAGTCATTGGATGATCAGTTAGGTCATTTTCGTCCTCCCTAGGCTTATTCTTGTCCAATTAGGGTTTTTAACAAATCTTGTGCATCCAATAAGTTCATTTGTGTCATTGGATGATCAATTAGGTCATTTTCGTCCTCCCTAGGCATATTTTTGTCCAACTAGGGTTTTTAACCAATCATGTGCATCCATAGGTGTGTTTGTGTCATTGGATGATCAATTAGGTCATTTTCGTCCTCCCTAGGCTTATTCTTGTCCAATTAGGGTTTTTAACCAATCTTGTGCATCCAATAGGTGTGTTTGTGTCATTGGATGATCAATTAGGTCATTTTCGTCCTCCCTAGGCTTATTCTTGTCCAATTAGGGTTTTTAACCAATCTTGTGCATCCAATAGGTGTGTTTGTGTCATTGGATGATCAATTAGGTCATTTTCGTCCTGCCTAGGCTTATTCTTGTCCAATTAGGGTTTTTAACCAATCTTGTGCATCCAGTAGGTGTGTTTGTGTCATTGGATGATCAATTAGGTCATTTTCGTCCTCCCTAGGCTTATACTTGCCCAATTAGGGTTTTTAACCAATCTTGTGCATCCAATAGGTGTGTTTGTGTCATTGGATGATCAATTAGGTCATTTTCGTCCTCCCTAGGCTTATTCTTGTCCAATTAGGGTTTTTAACCAATCTTGTGCATCCAATAAGTTCATTTGTGTCATTGGATGATAAATTTGGTCATTTTCGTCCTCCATAGGCATATTCTTGTCCAACTAGGGTTTTAAACCAATCTTGTGCATCCAATAGGTGTGTTTGTGTCATTGGATGATCAATTAGGTCATTTTCGTCCTCCCTAGGCTTATTCTTGTCCAATTAGGGTTTTTAACCAATCTTGTGCATCCAATAGGTGTGTTTGTGTCATTGGATGATCAATTAGGTCATTTTCGTCCTCCCTAGGCTTATTCTTGTCCAATTAGGGTTTTTAACCAATCTTGTGCATCCGATAAGTTTGTTTGTGTCATTGAATTAATATTTAGGTCATTTTCGTCCTCCCTAGGCATATTCTTGTCCAATCAGGGTTTTTAACCAATCTTGTGCATCCAATAGGTGTGTTTGTGTCATTGGATGATCAATTAAGTCATTTATGTCCTCCCTAGGCATATTCTTGTCCAATTAGGGTTTTTATCCAATCTTGTGCATCCAATAGGTGTGTTTGTGTCATTGGATGATCAATTAGGTCATTTTCGTCCTCCCTAGGCTTATTCTTGTCCAATTAGGGTTTTTAACCAATCTTGTGCATCCAATAGGTGTGTTTGTGTCATTGGATGATCAATTAGGTCATTTTCGTCCTCCCTAGGCTTATTCTTGTCCAATTAGGGTTTTTAACCAATATTGTGCATCCAATAACTTTGTTTGTGTCATTGAATTAATATTTAGGTCATTTTCGTCCTCCCTAGGCATATTCTTGTCCAATTAGGGTTTTTAACCAATCTTATGCTTCCAATAGGTGTGTTTGTGTCATTGGATGATCAATTAGGTCATTTTCGTCCTCCATAGGCTTATTCTTGTCCAATTAGGGTTTTTAACCAATCTTGTGCATCCAATAGGTGTGTTTGTGTCATTGGATGATCAATTAGGTCATTTTCGTCCTCCCTAGGCTTATTCTTGTCCAATTAGGGTTTTTAACCAATCTTGTGCATCCAATAGGTGTGTTTGTGTCATTGGATGATCAATTAGGTCATTTTTCGTCCTCCCTAAGCTTATTCTTGTCCAATTAGGGTTTTTAACCAATCTTATGCATCCAATAGGTGTGTTTGTGTCATTGGATGATCAATTAGGTCATTTTCGTCCTCCCTAGGCTTATTCTTGTCCAATTAGGGTTTTTAACCAATCTTGTGCATCCAATAGGTGTGTTTGTGTCATTGGATGATCAATTAGGTCATTTTCGTCCTCCCTAGGCTTATTCTTGTCCAATTAGGGTTTTTAACCAATCTTGTGCATCCAATAGGTGTGTTTGTGTCATTGGATGATCAATTAGGTCATTTTTGTCCTCCCAAGGCATATTCTTGTCCAACTAGGGTTTTAAACCAATCTTGTGCATCCAATAGGTGTGTTTGTGTCATTGGATGATCAATTAGGTCATTTTCGTCCTCCCTAGGCTTATTCTTGTCCAATTAGGGTTTTTAACCAATCTTGTGCATCGAATAGGTGTGTTTGTGTCATTGGATGATCAAGTAGGTCATTTTCGTCCTCCCTAGACTTATTCTTGTCCAATTAGGGTTTTTAACCAATCTTGTGCATCCAATAAGTTCATTTGTGTCATTGGATGATCAATTAGGTCATTTTCGTCCTTCCTAGGCATATTCTTGTCCAATTAGGGTTTTTAACCAAACTTGTGCATCCATTAGGTGTGTTTGTGTCATTGGATGATCAATTAGGTCATTTTCGTCCTCCCTAGGCTTATTCTTGTCCAATTAGGGTTTTTAACCAATCTTGTGCATCCAATAGGTGTGTTTGTGTCATTGGATGATCAATTAGGTCATTTTCGTCCTCCCTAGGCTTATTCTTGTTCAGTTAGGGTTTTTAACCAATCTTGTGCATCCAATACGTGTGTTTGTGTCGTTGGATGATCAATTAGGTCATTTTCGCCCTCCCGAGGCTTATTCTTGACCAATTAGGGTTTTTAACCAATCTTGTGCATCCAATTGGTTCATTTGTGTCATTGGATTAACATTTAGGTCATTTTCGTCCTACCTAGTCATATTCTTGTCCAATTAAGGTTTTTAACCAATCTTGTGCATCCAATAGGTGTGTTTGTGTCATTGGATAATCAATTAGGTCATTATCGTCCTCCCTAGGCGTATTCTTGTCCAATTAGGGTTTTTAACCAATCTTGTGCATCCAATAGGTGTGTTTGTGTCATTGGATGATCAATTAGGTCATTTTCGTCCTCCCTAGGCTTATTCTTGTTCAGTTAGGGTTTTTAACCAATCTTGTGCATCCAATAGGTTTGTTTTTGTCATTGGATGATCAATTAGGTCATTTTCGTCCTCCCTAGGCTTATTCTTGTCCAATTAGGGTTTTTAACCAATCTTGTGCAACCAGTAGGTGTGTTTGTGTCATTGGATGATCAATTAGGTCATTTTCGTCCTCCCTAGGCTTATTCTTGTCCAATTAGGGTTTTTAACCAATCTTGTGCATCCAATAGGTGTGTCTGTGTCATTGGATGATCAATTAGGTCATTTTCGCCCTCCCGAGGCTTATTCTCGACCAATTAGGGTTTTTAACCAATTGTGTGCATCCAATAGGTTCATTTGTGTCATTGGATTAATATTTAGGTCATTTTCGTCCTCCCTAGGCATATTCTTGTCAAATTAGGGTTTTTAACCAATCTTGTGCATCCAATAAGTTCATTTGTGTCATTGAATTAACATTTAGGTCATTTTCGTCCTTCCTAGACATATTCTTGTCCAATTAGGGTTTTTAACCAATCTTGTGCATCCAATAGGTGTGTTTGTGTCATTGGATGATCAATTAGGTCATTTTCGTCCTCCATAGGCTTATTCTTGTCCAATTAGGGTTTTTAACAAATCTTGTGCATCCAATAAGTTCATTTGTGTCATTGGATGATCAATTAGGTCATTTTCGTCCTCCCTAGGCTTATTCTTGTCCAATTAGGGTTTTTAACCAATCTTGTGCATCCAGTAGGTGTGTTTGTGTCATTGGATGATCAATTAGGTCATTTTCGTCCTCCCTAGGCTTATTCTTGTCCAATTAGGGTTTTTAACCAATCTTGTGCATCCAATAGGTGTGTTTGTGTCTTTGGATGATCAATTAGGTCATTTTTATCCTCCCTAGGCTTATTCTTGTCCAATTAGGGTTTTTAACCAATCTTGTGCATCCAATAGGTGTGTTTGTGTCATTGGATGATCAATTAGGTCATTTTCGTCCTCCCTAGGCTTATTCTTGTCCAATTAGGGTTTTTAACCAATCTTGTGCATCCAATAAGTTCATTTGTGTCATTGGATGATCAATTAGGTCATTTTCGTCCTTCCTAGGCATAATCTTGTCCAACTAGGGTTTTAAACCAATCTTGTGCATCCAATAGGTGTGTTTGTGTCATTGGATGATCAATTAGGTCATTTTCGTCCTCCCTAGGCTTATTCTTGTCCAATTAGGGTTTTTAACCAATCTTGTGCATCCAGTAGGTGTGTTTGTGTCATTGGATGATCAATTAGGTCATTTTCGTCCTCCCTAGGCTTATTCTTGTCCAATTATGGTTTTTAACCAATCTTGTGCATCCAATAGGTGTGTTTGTGTCATTGGATGATCAATTACGTTATTTTCGTCCTCCCTAGGCTTATTCTTGTCCAATTAGGGTTTTTAACCAATCTTGTGCATCCAATAAGTTGAGTTGTGTCATTGGATTAACATTTAGGTCATTTTCGTCCTCCCTAGGCTTATTCTTGTCCAATTAGGGTTTTTAACCAATGTTGTGCATCCAATAAGTTCATTTGTGTCATTGGATTAACATTTAGGTCATTTTCGTCCTCCCTAGGCATATTCTTGTCCAATTAGAGTTTTAGACCAATCTTGTGCATCCAATAGGTGTGTTTGTGTCATTGGATGATCAATTAGGTAATTTTCGTCCTCCCTAGGCTTATTCTTGTCCAATTAGGGTTTTTAACCAATCTTGTGCATCCAATAGGTGTGTTTGTGTCATTGGATGATCAATTAGGTCATTTTAATCCTCCCTAGGCTTATTCTTGTCCAATTAGGGTTTTTAACCAATCTTGTGCATCCGATAAGTTTGTTTGTGTCATTGAATTAATATTTAGGTCATTTTTGTCCTCCCTAGGCATATTCTTGTCCAATTAGGGTTTTTAACCAATCTTGTGCATCCAATAGGTGTGTTTGTGTCATTGGATGATCAATTAGGTCATTTTCGTCCTCCCTATGCCTATTCTTGTCCAATTAGGGTTTTTAACCAATCTTGTGGATCCAATAAGTTTGTTTGTTTCATTGAATTAATATTTAGGTCATTTTCGTCCTCCCTAGGCATATTCTTGTCCAATTAGGGTTTTTAACCAATCTTGTGCATCCAATAGGTGTGTTTGTGTCATTGGATTATCAATTAGGTCATTTTCGTCCTCCATAGGCTTATTCTTGTCCAATTAGGGTTTTTAACCAATCTTGTGCATCCAATAGGTGTGTTTGTGTCATTGGATGATCAATTAGATCATTTTGATCCACCCTAGGCTTATTCTTGTCCAATTAGGGATTTTAACCAATCTTGTGCATCCAATAAATTCATTTGTGTCATTGAATTAACATTTAGGTCATTTTCGTCCTCCCTAGACATATTCTTGTCCAATTAGGGTTTTTAACCAATCTTGTGCATCCAATAGGTGTGTTTGTGTCATTGGATGATCAATTAGGTCATTTTCTTCATCCCTAGGCTTATTCTTGTCCAATTAGGGTTTTTAACCAATCTTGTGCATCCAATAAGTTCATTTGTGTCATTGAATTAACATTTAGGTCATTTTCGTCCTTCCTAGGCATATTCTTGTCCAATTAGGGTTTTTAACCAATCTTGTGCATCCAATAGGTGTGTTTGTGTCTTTCGATGATCAATTAGGTCATTTTCGTCCTCGCTAGGCTTATTCTTGTCCAATTATGGTTTTTAACCAATCTTGTGCATCCAATAAGTTCATTTGTGTCATTGGATTAACATTTAGGTCATTTTCGTCCTCCCGAGGCCTATTCTCGACCAATTAGGAATTTTAACCAATCTTGTGCATCCAATAGGTTCATTTGTGTCATGGGATTAACATTTAGGTCATTTTCGTCCTCCCTAGGCATATTCTTGCCCAATTAGGGTTTTTAATCAATCTTCTGCATCCAATAGGTGTGTTTGTGCATAAGATGATCAATTAGGTCATTTTCGTCCTCCCTAGGCTTATTCTTGTCCAATTAGGGTTTTAATTAATCTTGTGCATCCAATAGGTGTGTTTGTGTCATTGGATGATCAATTAGGTCATTTTCGCCCTCCCGAGGCTTATTCTCGACCAATTAGAGTTTTTAACCAATCTTGTGCTTCCAATAGGTTCATTTGTGTGATTGGATTAACATTTAGGTCATTTTCGTCCTCCCTAGTCATATTTTTGTCCAATTAGGGTTTTTAACCAATCTTGTGCATCCAATAGGTGTGTTTGTGTCATTGGATGATCAATTAGGTCATTTTCATCCTCCCTAGGCTTATTCTTGTCCAATTAGGGTTTTTAACCAATCTTGTGCATCCAAGAGGTGTGTTTGTGTCATTGGATGATCAATTAGGTCATTTTCGTCCTCCCTAGGCTTATTCTTGTCCAATTAGGGTTTTAACCAGTCTTGTGCATCCAATAGGTGTGTTTGTGTCATTGGATGGTCAATTAGGTCATTTTCTTCATCCCTAGGCTTATTCTTGTCCAATTAGGAGTTTTAACCAATCTTGTGCATCCAATAAGTTCATTTGTGTCATTGATATAACATTTAGGTCATTTTCGTCCTTCCTAGGCATATTCTTGTCCAATTAGGGTTTTTAACCAATCTTGTGCATCCAATAGGTGTGTTTGTGTCATTGGATGATCAATTAGGTCATTTTCGCCCTCCCGAGGCTTATTCTCGACCAATTAGGGTTTTTAACCAATTGTGTGCATCCAATAGGTTCATTTGTGTCATTGGATTAATATTTAGGTCATTTTCGTCCTCCCTAGGCATATTCTTGTCAAGTTAGGGTTTTTAACCAATCTTGTGCATCCAATAAGTTCATTTGTGTCATTGAATTAACATTTAGGTCATTTTCGTCCTCCCTAGACATATTCTTGTCCAATTAGGGTTTTTAACCAATCTTGTGCATCCAATAGGTGTGTTTGTGTCATTGGATGATCAATTAGGTCATTTTCGCCCTCCCGAGGCTTATTCTCGACCAATTAGAGTTTTTAACCAATCTTGTGCTTCCAATAGGTTCATTTGTGTGATTGGATTAACATTTAGGTCATTTTCGTCCTCCCTAGTCATATTTTTGTCCAATTAGGGTTTTTAACCAATCTTGTGCATCCAATAGGTGTGTTTGTGTCATTGGATGATCAATTAGGTCATTTTCATCCTCCCTAGGCTTATTCTTGTCCAATTAGGGTTTTTAACCAATCTTGTGCATCCAAGAGGTGTGTTTGTGTCATTGGATGATCAATTAGGTCATTTTCGTCCTCCCTAGGCTTATTCTTGTCCAATTAGGGTTTTAACCAGTCTTGTGCATCCAATAGGTGTGTTTGTGTCATTGGATGATCAATTAGGTCATTTTCTTCATCCCTAGGCTTATTCTTGTCCAATTAGGAGTTTTAACCAATCTTGTGCATCCAATAAGTTCATTTGTGTCATTGAATTAACATTTAGGTCATTTTCGTCCTTCCTAGGCATATTCTTGTCCAATTAGGGTTTTTAACCAATCTTGTGCATCCAATAGGTGTGTTTGTGTCTTTCGATGATCAATTAGGTCATTTTCGTCCTCCCTAGGCTAATTCTTGTCCAATTAGGGTTTTTAACCAATCTTGTGCATCCAATAGGTTCATTTGTGTCATTGGATTAACATTTAGGTCATTTTCGTCCTCCCTAGTCATATTCTTGTCCAATTAAGGTTTTTAACCAATCTTGTGCATCCAATAGGTGTGTTTGTGTCATTGGATAATCAATTAGGTCATTATCGTCCTCCCTAGGCGTATTCTTGTCCAATTAGGGTTTTTAACCAATCTTGTGCATCCAATAGGTGTGTTTGTGTCATTGGATGATCAATTAGGTCATTTTCGTCCTCCCTAGGCTTATTCTTGTTCAATTAGGGTTTTTAACCAATCTTGTGCATCCAACAGGTTTGTTTGTGTCATTGGATGATCAATTAGGTCATTTTCGTCCTCCCTAGGCTTATTCTTGTCCAATTAGGGTTTTTAACCAATCTAGTGCATCCAATAGGTGTGTTTGTGTCATTGGATGATCAATTAGATCATTTTGATCCACCCTAGGCTTATTCTTGTCCAATTAGGGTTTTTAACCAATCTTGTGCATCCAATAAGTTCATTTATGTCATTGAATTAACATTTAGGTCATTTTCGTCCTCCCTAGACATATTCTTGTCCAAATAGGGTTTTTAATCAATCTTGTGCATCCAGTAGGTGTGTTTGTGTCATTGGATGATCAAATAGGTAATTTTCTTCCTCCCTAGCCTTATTCTTGTCCAATTAGGGTTTTTAACCAATCTTGTGCATCCAATACGTGTGTTTGTGTCATTGGATAATCAATTACGTCATTTTGATCCTCCCTAGGCTTATTCTTGTCCAATTAGGGTTTTTAACCAATCTTGTGCATCCAATAAGTTCATTTGTGTCATTGGATTAACATTTAGGTCATTTTCGTCCTCCCTAGGCATATTCTTGTCCAATTAGGGTTTTTAACCAATCTTGTGCATCCAATAGGTGTGTTTGTGTCATTGGATGAACAATTAGGTCATTTTCGCTCTCCCGAGGCTTATTCTCGACCAATTAGGGTTTTTAACCAATCTTGTGCATCCAATAGGTTCATTTGTGTCATTGGATTAACATTTAGGTCATTTTCGTCCTCCCTAGTCATATTCTTGTCCAATTAGGGTTTTTAACCAATCTTGTGCATCCAATAGGTGTGTTTGTGTCATTGGATGATCAATTAGGTCATTTTCGTCCTTTCTATGCTTATTCTTGTCCAATTAGGGTTTTTAACCAATCTTGTGCAACCAATAAGTTCATTTGTGTCATTGGATGATCAATTAGGTCATTTTCGTCCTCCCTAGGCTTATTCTTGTCCAATTAGGGTTTTTAACCAATCTTGTGCATCCAATAACTTTGTTTGTGTCATTGAATTAATATTTAGGTCATTTTCGTCCTCCCTAGGCATATTCTTGTCCAATTAGGGTTTTTAACCAATCTTGTGCATCCAATAGGTGTGGTTGTGTCATTGGATCTTCAATTAGGTGATTTTTGTCCTTCCTAGGCTTATTCTTGTCCAATTAGGGTTTTTAACCAATCTTGTGCATCCAATAGGTGTGTTTGTGTCATTGGATGATCAATTAGGTCATTTTCGTCCTCCCTAGGCTTATTCTTGTCCAATTAGGGTTTTTAACCAATCTTGTGCATCCAATAGGTGTGTTTGTGTCATTGGATGATCAATTAGGTCATTTTCGTCCTTTCTATGCTTATTCTTGTCCAATTAAGGTTTTTAACAAATCTTGTGCATCCAATAAGTTCATTTGTGTCATTGGATGATCAATTAGGTCATTTTCGTCCTCCCTAGGCTTATTCTTGTCCAATTAGGGTTTTTAACCAATCTTGTGCATCCAATAGGTGTGTTTGTGTCATTGGATGATCAATTAGGTCATTTTCGTCCTTCCTAGGCTTATTCTTGTCCAATTAGGGTTTTTAACCAATCTTGTGCCTCTAATAGGTGTGTTTGTGTCATTGGATGATCAATTAGGTCATTTTCGTCCTCCCTAGGCTTATTCTTGTCCAATTAGGGTTTTTAACCAATCTTGTGCATCCAATAGGTGTGTTTGTGTCATTGGATGATCAATTAGGTCATTTTCGTCCTCCCTATGCTTATTCTTGTCCAAATAGGGTTTTTAACCAATCTTGTGCATCCAATAGGTGTGTTTGTGTCATTGGATGATTAATTAGGTCATTTTCGTCCTCCCTAGGCTTATTCTTGTCCAATTAGGGTTTTTAACCAATCTTGTGCATCCAATAGGTGTGTTTGTGGCAATGGATGATCAATTTGGTCATTTTCGTCCTCCCTAGGCATATTCTTGTCCAATTAGGGTTTTTAACCAATCATGTGCATCCAGTAGGTGTGTTTGTGTCATTGGATGATCAATTAGGTCATTTTCGTCCTCCCTAGGCTTATTCTTGTCCAATTAGGGTTTTTAACCAATCTTGTGCATCCAATAGGTGTGTTTGTGTCATTGGATGATCAATTAGGTCATTTTCGTGCTCCCTAGGCATATTCTTTTCCAACTAGGGTTTTTAACCAATCTTGTGCATCCAATAGGTGTGTTTGTGTCATTGGATGATCAATTAGGTCATTTTCGTCCTCCCTAGGCTTATTCTTGTCGAATTAGGGTTTTTAACCAATCTTGTGCATCCAATAAGGTCATTTGTGTCATTGGATTAACATTTAGGTCATTTTCGTCCTCCCTAGTCATATTCTTGTCCAATTAGGGTTTTTAACCAATCTTGTGCATCCAATAGGTGTGTTTGTGTCATTGGATGATCAATTAGGTCATTTTCGTCCTCCCTAGGCTTATTCTTGTCCAATTAGGGTTTTTAACCAATCTTGTGCATCCAATAGGTGTGTTTGTGTCATTGGATGATCAATTAGGTCATTTTTCGTCCTCCCTAAGCTTATTCTTGTCCAATTAGGGTTTTTAACCAATCTTATGCATCCAATAGGTGTGTTTGTGTCATTGGATGATCAATTAGGTCATTTTCGTCCTCCCTAGGCTTATTCTTGTCCAATTAGGGTTTTTAACCAATCTTGTGCATCCAATAGGTGTGTTTGTGTCATTGGATGATCAATTAGGTCATTTTCGTCCTCCCTAGGCTTATTCTTGTCCAATTAGGGTTTTTAACCAATCTTGTGCATCCAATAGGTGTGTTTGTGTCATTGGATGATCAATTAGGTCATTTTCGTACTCCCTAGACATATTCTTGTCCAATAATGGTTTTTAACCAATCTTGTGCATCCAATAAGTTCATTTGTGTCATTGGATGATCAATTAGGTAATTTTCGTCCTCCCTAGGCATATTCTTGTCCCACTAGGGTTTTAAACCAATCTTGTGAATCCAATAGGTGTGTTTGTGTCATTGGATGATCAATTAGGTCATTTTCGTCCTCCCTAGTCTTATTCTTGTCCAATTAGGGTTTTTAACCAATCTTGTGTATCCAATAGGTGTGTTTGTGTCATTGGATGATCAATTAGGTCATTTTCGTCCTCCCTAGGCTTATTCTTGTCCAATTAGGGTTTTTAACCAATCTTGTGCATCCAATAAGATTGTTTGTGTCATTGAATTAATATTTAGGTTATTTTCGTCCTCCCTAGGTATATTCTTGTCCAATTAGGGTTTTTAACCAATCTTGTGCATCCAATAGGTGTGTTTGTGTCATTGGATGATCAATTAGGTCATTTTCGTCCTCCCTAGGCTTATTCTTGTCCAAGTAGGGTTTTTAACCAATCTTGTGCATCCAATAAGTTCATTTGTGTCATTGGATTAACATTTAGGTCATTTTCGTCCTCCCTAGGCATATTCTTGTCCAATTAGGGTTTTTAACCAATCTTGTGCATCCAATAGGTGTTTTTGTGTCATTGGATGATAAATTTAGGTCACTTTCGATCTCTCTAGGCATATTCTTGTCCAATTAGGGTTTTTAACCAATCTTGTGCATCCAATAGGTGTGTTTGTGTCATTGGATGATCAATTAGGTCATTTTCGTCCTCCCTAGGCTTATTCTTGTCCAATTAGGGTTTTTAACCAATCTTGTGCATCCAATAGGTGTGTTTGTGTCATTGGATGATCAATTAGGTCATTTTCATCCTCCCTAGGCATATTCTTATCCAATTAGGGTTTTTAACCAATCTTGTGCATCCAATAGGTGTGTGTGTGTCATTGGATGATCAATTAGGTCATTTTTGTCCTCCCTAGGCTTATTCTTGTCCAATTAGGGTTTTTAACCAATCTTGTGCATCCAATAAGTTGAGTTGTGTCATTGGATTAACATTTAGGTCATTTTCATTCTCCCTAAGCTTATTCTTGTCCAATTAGGGTTTTTAACCAATCTTGTGCATCCAATAAGTTCATTTGTGTCATTGGATTAACATTTAGGTCATTTTCGTCCTCCCTAGACATATTCTTGTCCAATTAGGGTTTTTAACCAATCTTGTGCATCCAATAGGTGTGTTTGTGTCATTGGATGATCAATTAGGTCATTTTCGTCCTCCATAGGCTTATTCTTGTCCAATTAGGGTTTTTAACCAATCTTGTGCATCCAATAGGTGTGTTTGTGTCATTGGATGATCAATTAGATCATTTTGATCCACCCTAGGCTTATTCTTGTCCAATTAGGGATTTTAACCAATCTTGTGCATCCAATAAGTTCATTTGTGTCATTGAATTAACATTTAGGTCATTTTCGTCCTCCCTGGACATATTCTTGTCCATTTAGGGTTTTTATCCAATCTTGTGCATCCAATAGCTGTGTTTGTGTCATTGGATGATCAATTAGGTCATTTTCTTCATCCCTAGGCTTATTCTTGTCCAATTAGGGTTTTTAACCAATCTTGTGCATCCAATAAGTTCATTTGTGTCATTGAATTAACATTTAGGTCATTTTCGTCCTCCCTAGGCATATTCTTGTCCAATTAGGGTTTTTAATCAATCTTGTGCATCCAATAGGTGTGTTTGTGTCATTGGATGATCAATTAGGTCATTTTCTTCATCCCTAGGCTTATTCTTGTCCAATTAGGGTTTTTAACCAATCTTTTGCATCCAATAAGTTCATTTGTGTCATTGAATTAACATTTAGGTCATTTTCGTCCTTCCTAGGCATATTCTTGTCCTATTAGGGTTTTTAACCAATCTTGTGCATCCAATAGGTATGTTTGTGTCTTTCGATGATCAATTAGGTCATTTTCGTCCTCCCTAGGCTTATTCTTGTCCAATTACGGTTTTTAACCAATCTTGTGCATCCAATAAGTTCATTTGTGTCATTGGATTAACATTTAGGTCATTTTCGTTCTCCCGAGGCCTATTCTCGACCAATTAGGGTTTTTAACCAATCTTGTGCATCCAATAGGTTCATTTGTGTCATGGGATTAACATTTAGGTCATTTTCGTCCTCCCTAGGCTTATTCTTGTCCAATTAGGGTTTTTAATCAATCTTCTGCATCCAATAGGTGTGTTTGTGTCATTGGATGATCAATTAGGTCATTTTCGTCCTCCCTAGGCTTATTCTTGTCCAATTAGGGTTTTAACCAATCTTGTGCATCCAATAGGTGTGTTTGTGTCATTGGATGATCAATTAGGTCATTTTCGCCCTCCCGAGGCTTATTCTCGACCAATTAGAGTTTTTAACCAATCTTGTGCTTCCAATAGGTTCATTTGTGTGATTGGATTAACATTTAGGTCATTTTCGTCCTCCCTAGTCATATTTTTGTCCAATTAGGGTTTTTAACCAATCTTGTGCATCCAATAGGTGTGTTTGTGTCATTGGATGATCAATTAGGTCATTTTCATTCTCCCTAGGCTTATTCTTGTCCAATTAGGGTTTTTAACCAATCTTGTGCATCTAAGAGGTGTGTTTGTGTCATTGGATGATCAATTAGGTCATTTTCGTCCTCCCTAGGCTTATTCTTGTCCAATTAGGGTTTTAACCAGTCTTGTGCATCCAATAGGTGTGTTTGTCATTGGATGATCAATTAGGTCATTTTCTTCATCCCTAGGCTTATTCTTGTCCAATTAGAGTTTTTAACCAATCTTGTGCATCCAATAAGTTCATTTGTGTCATTGAATTAACATTTAGGTCATTTTCGTCCTTCCTAGGCATATTCTTGTCCAATTAGGGTTTTTAACCAATCTTGTGCATCCAATAGGTGTGTTTGTGTCTTTCGATGATCAATTAGGTCATTTTCGTCCTCCCTAGGCTAATTCTTGTCCAATTAGGGTTTTTAACCAATCTTGTGCATCCAATAAGTTCATTTGTGTCATTGGATTAACATTTTGGTCGTTTTCGTCCTCCCGATGCCTATTCTCGACCAATTAGGGTTTTTAACCATTCCTGTGCATCCAATAAGTTCATTTGTGTCATGGGATTAACATTTAGGTCATTTTCGTCCTCCCTAGGCATATTCTTGTCCAATTAGGGTTTTTAGTCAATGTTGTGCTTCCAATAGGTGTGTTTGTGTCATTGGATGATCAATTAGGTCATTTTCGTCCTCCCTAGGCTTATTCTTGTCCAATTAGGGTTTTTAACCAATCTTGTGCATCCAATACGTGTGTTTGTGTCGTTGGATGATCAATTAGGTCATTTTCGCCCTCCCGAGGCTTATTCTTGACCAATAAGGGTTTTTAACCAATCTTGTGCATCCAATAGGTTCATTTGTGTCATTGGATTAACATTTAGGTCATTTTCGTCCTACCTAGTCATATTCTTGTCCAATTAAGGTTTTTAACCAATCTTGTGCATCCAATAGGTGTGTTTGTGTCATTGGATAATCAATTAGGTCATTATCGTCCTCCCTAGGCGTATTCTTGTCCAATTAGGGTTTTTAACCAATCTTGCGCATCCAATAGGTGTGTTTGTGTCATTGGATGATCAATTAGGTCATTTTCGTCCTCCCTAGGCTTATTCTTGTTCAGTTAGGGTTTTTAACCAATCTTGTGCATCCAATAGGTTTGTTTTTGTCATTGGATGATCAATTAGGTCATTTTCGTCCTCCCTAGGCTTATTCTTGTCCAATTAGGGTTTTTAACCAATCTTGTGCATCCAGTAGGTGTGTTTGTGTCATTGGATGATCAATTAGGTCATTTTCGTCCTCCCTAGGCTTATTCTTGTCCAATTAAGGTTTTTAATCAATCTTGTGCATCCAATAACTTGAGTTGTGTCATTGGATTAACATTTAGGTCATTTTTGTCCTCCCTAGGCTTATTCTTGTCCAATTAGGGTTTTTAACCAATCTTGTGCATCCAATAGGTGTGTTTGTGTCATTGGATGATCAATTAGGTCATTTTCGTCCTCCATAGGCTTATTCTTGTCCAATTAGGGTTTTTAACCAATCTTGTGCATCCAATAAGTTGAGTTGTGTATTTGGATTAACTTTTAGGTCATTTTCGTCCTCCCTAGGCATATTCTTGTCCAATTAGGGTTTTTAACCAATCTTGTGCATCCAATAGGTGTTTAACCAATCTTGTGCATCCAATAGGAGTGTTTGTGGCAATAGATGATCAATTAGGTCATTTTCGTCCTCCCTAGGCTTATTCTTGTCCAATTAGGGTTTTTAACCAATCTTGTGCATCCAGTAGGTGTGTTTGTGTCATTGGATGATCAATTAGGTCATTTTCGTCCTCCATAGGCTTATTCTTGTCCAATTAGGGTTTTTAACCAATCTTGTGCATCCAATAAGTTGAGTTGTGTCATTGGATTAACATTTAGGTCATTTTCGTCCACCCTAGGCTTATTCATGTCCAATTAGGGTTTTTAACCAATCTTGTGCATCCAATAAGTTCATTTGTGTCATTGGATTAACATTTAGGTCATTTTCGTCCTCCCTAGGCATATTCTTGTCCAATTAGGGTTTTTAACCAATCTTGTGCATCCAATAAGTTTGTTTGTGTCATTGAATTAATATTTAGGTCATTTTCGTCCTCCCTAGGCTTATTCTTGTCCAAATAGGGTTTTTAACCAATCTTATGCCTCCAATAGGTGTGTTTGTGTCATTGGATGATCAATTAGGTCATTTTCGTCCTCCCTAGGCTTATTCTTGTCCAATTAGGGTTTTAAACCAATCTTGTGCATCCAATAGGTGTGTTTGTGCCATTGGATGATCAATTAGGTCATTTTCGTCCTCCC
>JBBPBR010001896.1:166060-207015 GCA_037974775.1 Cicer pinnatifidum | reverse complement strand
GTTTGTTTGTGTCATTGAATTAATATTTAGGTCATTTTCGTCCTCCCTAGGCTTATTCTTGTCCAAATAGGGTTTTTAACCAATCTTATGCCTCCAATAGGTGTGTTTGTGTCATTGGATGATCAATTAGGTCATTTTCGTCCTCCCTAGGCTTATTCTTGTCCAATTAGGGTTTTAAACCAATCTTGTGCATCCAATAGGTGTGTTTGTGCCATTGGATGATCAATTAGGTCATTTTCGTCCTCCCGAGGCTTATTCTTGTCCAATTAGGGTTTTTAACCAATCTTGTGCATCCAATAGGTGTGTTTGTGTCATTGGATGATCAATTAGGTCATTTTCGTCCTCCCTAGGCTTATTCTTGTCCAATTAGGGTTTTTAACCAATCTTGTGCATCCAATAGGTGTGTTTGTGTCATTGGATGATCAATTAGGTCATTTTTGTCCTCCCTAGGCTTATTCTTGTCCAATTAGGGTTTTTAACCAATCTTGTGCATCCAATAAGTTCATTTGTGTTATTGGATTAACATTTAGGTCATATTCGTCCTCCCAAGGCATATTCTTGTCCAATTATGGTTTTTAACCAATCTTGTGCATCCAATAGGTGTGTTTGTGTCATTGGATGATCAATTAGGTCATTTTCATCCTCCCTAGGCATATTCTTGTCCAGTTAGGGTTTTTAACCAATCTTGTGCATCCAATAGGTGTGTTTGTGTCATTGGATGATCAATGAGGTCATTTTCGTCCTCCTTAGGCTTATTCTTGTCCAATTAGGGTTTTTAACCAATCTTGTGCATCCAATAAGTTCATTAGTGTCATTGGATGATCAATTAGGTCATTTTCGTCCTCCCTAGGCATGTTCTTATCCAACTAGGGTTTTTAACCAATCTTGTGCATCCAATAGGTGTGTTTGTGTCATTAGATGATCAATTAGGTCATTTTCGTCCTCCCTAGGCTTATTATTGTCCAATTAGGGTTTTTAACCAATCTTGTGCATCCAATAGGTGTGTTTGTGTCATTGGATGATCAATTAGGTCATTTTTGTCCTCCCTAGGCTTATTCTTGTCCAATTAGGGTTTTTAACCAATCTTGTGCATCCGATAAGTTTGTTTGTGTCATTAAATTAATATTTAAGTCATTTTCTTCCTCCCTAGGCTTATTCTTGTCCAATTAGGGTTTTTAACCAATCTTGTGCATCCAATAGGTGTGTTTGTGTCATTGGATGATCAATTAGGTCATTTACGTCCTCCCTAGGCTTATTCTTGTACAATTAGGGTTTTTAACCAATCTTGTGCATCCAATAACTTTGTTTGTGTCATTAAATTAATATTTTGGTCATTTTCTTCCTCCCTAGGCATATTCTTGTCCATTTAGGGTTATTAACCAATCATGTGCATCCAATAAGTTGAGTTGTGTCATTGGATTAACATTTAGGTCATTTTCGTCCTCCCTAGGCTTATTCTTGTCCAATTAGGGTTTTTAACCAATCTTGTGCATCCAATAGGTGTGTTTGTGTCATTGGATGATCAATTAGGTCATTTTCGTCCTCCCTAGGCTTATTCTTGTCCAATTAGGGTTTTTAACCAATCTTGTGCATCCAATAGGTGTGTTTGTGTCATTGGATGATCAATTAGGTCATTTTCGTCCTCCCTAGGCTTATTCTTGTCCAATTAGGGGTTTTAACCAATCTTGAGCATCCAATAGGTGTGTTTGTGTCATTGGATGATCAATTAGGTCATTTTCGTCCTCCCTAGGCTTATTCTTGTCCAATTAGGGTTTTTAACCAATCTTGTGCATCCAATAGGTGTGTTTGTGTCATTGGATGATCAATTAGGTCATTTTTCGTCCTCCCTAAGCTTATTCTTGTCCAATTAGGGTTTTTAACCAATCTTATGCATCCAATAGGTGTGTTTGTGTCATTGGATGATCAATTAGGTCATTTTCGTCCTCCCTAGGCTTATTCTTGTCCAATTAGGGTTTTTAACCAATCTTGTGCATCCAATAGGTGTGTTTGTGTCATTGGATGATCAATTAGGTCATTTTCGTCCTCCCTAGGCTTATTCTTGTCCAATTAGGGTTTTTAACCAATCTTGTGCATCCAATAGGTGTGTTTGTGTCATTGGATGATCAGTTAGGTCATTTTCGTTCTCCCTAGGCTTATTCTTGTCCAATTAGGGTTTTTAACCAATCTTGTGCATCCAATAGGTGTGTTTGTGTCATTGGATGATCAATTAAGTCATTTTCGTCCTCCCTAGGCTTATTCTTGTCCAATTAGGGTTTTTAACCAATCTTGTGCATCCGATAAGTTTGTTTGTGTCATTGAATTAATATTTAGGTCATTTTTGTCCTCCCTAGGCATATTCTTGTCCAATTAGGGTTTTTAACCAATCTTGTGCATCCAATAGGTGTGTTTGTGTCATTGGATGACCAATTAGGTCATTTTCGTCCTCCCTAGGCATATTCTTGTCCAATTAGGGTTTTTAACCAATCTTGTGCATCCAATAGGTGTGTTTGTGTCATTGGATGATCAATTAGTTCATTTTCGTCCTCCCTAGGCATATTCTTGTCCAATAAGGGTTTTTTTAACGAATCTTGTGAATCCAATAGGTGTGTTTGTGTCATTGGATGATCAATTAGGTCATTTTCGTCCTCCCTAGGCTTATTCTTGTCCAATTAGGGTTTTTAACCAATCTTGTGCATCCAATAGGTGTGTTTGTGTCATTGGATGATCAATTAGGTCATTTTCGTCCTCCCTAGGCATATTCTTGTCCAATTAGGGTTTTTAACCAATCTTGTGCATCCAATAGGTCTGTTTGTGTCATTGGATGATCAATTTAGGTCATTTTCGTTCTCCCTAGGCATATTCTTGTGCAATTAGGGTTTTTAACCAATCTTGTGCATCCAATAGGTGTGTTTGTGTCATTGGATGATCAATTAGGTCATTTTCGTCCTCCCTAGGCTTATTCTTGTCCAATTAGGGTTTTTAACCAATCTTGTGCATCCAATAGGTGTGTTTGTGTCATTGGATGATCAATTAGGTCATTTTCGTCCTCCCTAGGCTTATTCTTGTCCAATTAGGGTTTTTAACCAATCTTGTGCATCCAATAACTTTGTTTGTGTCATTGAATTAATATTTAGGTCATTTTCGTCCTCCCTAGACATATTCTTGTCCAACTAGGGTTTTTAACCAATCTTATGCATCCAATAGGTGTGTTTGTGTCATTGGATGATCAATTAGGTCATTTTCGTCCTCCCTAGGCTTATTCTTGTCCAATTAGGGTTTTTAACCAATCTTGTGCATCCAATAAGTTCATTTGTGTCATTGGATTAACATTTAGGTCATTTTCGTCCTCCCTAGGCATATTCTTGTCCAATTAGGGTTTTTAACCAATCTTGTGCTTCCAATAGGTGTGTTTGTGTCAATGAATTAATATTTAGGTCATTTTCGTCCTCCCTAGGCTTATTCTTGTCCAATTAGGGTTTTTAACCAATCTTGTGCGTCCAATAAGTTCATTTGTGTCATTGGATGATCAATTAGGTCATTTTCGTCCTCCCTAGGCATATTCTTGTCCAACTAGGGTTTTTAACAAATCTTGTGCATCCAATAGGTGTGTTTGTGTCTTTGGATGATCAATTAGGTCATTTTCGTCCTCCCTAGGCTTATTCTTGTCCAATTAGGGTTTTTAACCAATCTTGTGCATCCAATAGGTGTGTTTGTGTCATTAGATGATCAATTAGGTCATTTTCGTCCACCCTAGGCATATTCTTGTCCAATTAGGGTTTTTAACAAATCTTGTGCATCAAATAGGTGTGTTTGTGTCATTGGATGATCAATTAGGTCATTTTCGTCCTCCCTAGGCTTATTCTTGTCCAATTAGGGTTTTTAACCAATCTTGTGCATCCAATAGGTGTGTTTGTGTCATTGGATGATCAATTAGGTCATTTTCATCCTCCCTAGGCTTATTCTTGTCCAATTAGGGTTTTTAACCAATCTTGTGCATCCAATAAGTTCATTTGTGTCATTGCATTAACATTTAGGTCATTTTCGTCCTCCCTAGGCATATTCTTGTCCAATTAGGGTTTTTAACCAAAGTTGTGCGTCCAATAAGTTCATTTGTATCAATTGATTAACATTTAGGTCATTTTCGTCCTCCCTAGGCATATTCTTGTCCAATTACGGTTTTTAACCAATCTTGTGCATCCAATAGGTGTGGTTGTGTCATTGGATGATCAATTAGGTCATTTTCGTCCTCCCTAGGCTTATTCTTGTCCAATTAGGGTTTTTAACCAATCTTGTGCATCCAATAGGTGTGTTTGTGTCATTGGATGATCAATTAGGTCATTTTCGTCCTCCCTAGGCTTATTCTTGTCCAATTAGGGTTTTTAACCAATCTTGTGCATCCAATAAGTTCATTTGTGTCATTGCATTAACATTTAGGTCATATGTGTCCTCCATAGGCATATTCTTGTCCAATTAGGGTTTTTAACCAATCTTGTGCATCCAATAGGTATGTTTGTGTCATTGGATGATCAATTAGGTCATTTTCGTCCTCCCTAGGCTTATTCTTGTCCAATTAGGGTTTTTAACCAATCTTGTGCATCCAACAGGTGTGTTTGTGTCATTGGATGATCAATTAGGTCATTTTCTTCATCCCTAGGCTTATTCTTGTCCAATTAGGGTTTTTAACCAATCTTGTGCATCCAATAAGTTCATTTGTGTCATTGAATTAACATTTAGGTCATTTTCGTCCTTCCTAGGCATATTCTTGTCCAATTAGGGTTTTTAACCAATCTTGTGCATCCAATAGGTGTGTTTGTGTCTTTCGATGATCAATTAGGTCATTTTCATCCTCGCTAGGCTTATTCTTGTCCAATTAGGGTTTTTAACCAATCTTGTGCATCCAATAAGTTCATTTGTGTCATTGGATTAACATTTAGGTCATTTTCGTCCTCCCGAGGCCTATTCTCGACCAATTAGGAATTTTAACCAATCTTGTGCATCCAATAGGTTCATTTGTGTCATGGGATTACCATTTAGGTCATTTTCGTCCTCCCTAGGCATATTCTTGTCCAATTAGGGTTTTTAATCAATCTTCTGCATCCAATAGGTGTGTTTGTGCATTGGATGATCAATTAGGTCATTTTCGTCCTCCCTAGGCTTATTCTTGTCCAATTAGGGTTTTAACCAATCTTGTGCATCCAATAGGTGTGTTTGTGTCATTGGATGATCAATTAGGTCATTTTCGCCCTCCCGAGGCTTATTCTCGACCAATTAGAGTTTTTAACCAATCTTGTGCTTCCAATAGGTTCATTTGTGTGATTGGATTAACATTTAGGTCATTTTCGTCCTCCCTAGTCATATTTTTGTCCAATTAGGGTTTTTAACCAATCTTGTGCATCCAATAGGTGTGTTTGTGTCATTGGATGATCAATTAGGTCATTTTCATCCTCCCTAGGCTTATTCTTGTCCAATTAGGGTTTTTAACCAATCTCGTGCATCCAAGAGGTGTGTTTGTGTCATTGGATGATCAATTAGGTCATTTTCGTCCTCCCTAGGCTTATTCTTGTCCAATTAGGGTTTTAACCATTCTTGTGCATCCAATAGGTGTGTTTGTGTCATTGGATGATCAATTAGGTCATTTTCTTCATCCCTAGGCTTATTCTTGTCCAATTAGGAGTTTTAACCAATGTTGTGAATCCAATAAGTTCATTTGTGTCATTGAATTAACATTTAGGTCATTTTCGTCCTTCCTAGGCATATTCTCGTCCAATTAGGGTTTTTAACCAATCTTGTGCATCCAATAGGTGTGTTTGTGTCATTGGATGATCAATTAGGTCATTTTCGCCCTCCCGAGGCTTATTCTCGACCAATTAGGGTTTTTAACCAATTGTGTGCATCCAATAGGTTCATTTGTGTCATTGGATTAATATTTAGGTCATTTTCGTCCTCCCTAGGCATATTCTTGTCAAGTTAGGGTTTTTAACCAATCTTGTGCATCCAATAAGTTCATTTGTGTCATTGAATTAACATTTAGGTCATTTTCGTCCTCCCTAGACATATTCTTGTCCAATTAGGGTTTTTAACCAATCTTGTGCATCCAATAGGTGTGTTTGTGTCATTGGATGATCAATTAGGTCATTTTCGTCCTCCATATGCTTATTCTTGTCCAATTAGGGTTTTTAACCAATCTTGTGCATCCAATAGGTGTGTTTGTGTCATTTGATGATCAATTAGATCATTTTGATCCACCCTAGGCTTATTCTTGTCCAATTAGGGATTTTAACCAATCTTGTGCATCCAATAAGTTCATTTGTGTCATTGAATTAACATTTAGGTCATTTTCGTCCTCCCTGGACATATTCTTGTCCAATTAGGGTTTTTATCCAATCTTGTGCATCCAATAGCTGTGTTTGTGTCATTGGATGATCAATTAGGTCATTTTCTTCATCCCTAGGCTTATTCTTGTCCAATTAGGGTTTTTAACCAATCTTGTGCATCCAATAAGTTCATTTGTGTCATTGAATAAACATTTAGGTCATTTTCGTCCTCCCTAGGCATATTCTTGTCCAATTAGGGTTTTTAATCAATCTTGTGCATCCAATAGGTGTGTTTGTGTCATTGGATGATCAATTAGGTCATTTTCTTCATCCCTAGGCTTATTCTTGTCCAATTAGGGTTTTTAACCAATCTTGTGCATCCAATAAGTTCATTTGTGTCATTGAATTAACATTTAGGTCATTTTCGTCCTTCCTAGGCATATTCTTGTCCTATTAGGGTTTTTAACCAATCTTGTGCATCCAATAGGTATGTTTGTGTCTTTCGATGATCAATTAGGTCATTTTCGTCCTCCCTAGGCTTATTCTTGTCCAATTACGGTTTTTAACCAATCTTGTGCATCTAATAAGTTCATTTGTGTCATTGGATTAACATTTAGGTCATTTTCGTTCTCCCGAGGCCTATTCTCGACCAATTAGGGTTTTTAACCAATCTTGTGCATCCAATAGGTTCATTTGTGTCATGGGATTAACATTTAGGTCATTTTCGTCCTCCCTAGGCTTATTCTTGTGCAATTATGGTTTTTAATCAATCTTCTGCATCCAATAGGTGTGTTTGTGTCATTGGATGATCAATTAGGTCATTTTCGTCCTCCCTAGGCTTATTCTTGTCCAATTAGGGTTTTAACCAATCTTGTGCATCCAATAGGTGTGTTTGTGTCATTGGATGATCAATTAGGTCATTTTCTTCATCCCTAGGCTTATTCTTGTCCAATTAGGGTTTTTAACCAATCTTGTGCATCCAATAAGTTCATTTGTGTCATTGAATTAACATTTAGGTCATTTTCGTCCTCCCTGGACATATTCTTGTCCAATTAGGGTTTTTATCCAATCTTGTGCATCCAATAGCTGTGTTTGTGTCATTGGATGATCAATTAGGTCATTTTCTTCATCCCTAGGCTTATTCTTGTCCAATTAGGGTTTTTAACCAATCTTGTGCATCCAATAAGTTCATTTGTGTCATTGAATTAACATTTAGGTCATTTTCGTCCTCCATAGGCATATTCTTGTCCAATTAGGGTTTTTAACCAATCTTGTGCATCCAATAGGTGTGTTTGTGTCATTGGATGATCAATTAGGTCATTTTCTTCATCCCTAGGCTTATTCTTGTCCAATTAGGGTTTTTAACCAATCTTGTGCATCCAATAAGTTCATTTGTGTCATTGAATTAACATTTAGGTCATTTTCGTCTTCCCTAGACATATTCTTGTCCAATTAGGGTTTTTAACCAATCTTGTGCATCCAATAGGTGTGTTTGTGTCATTGGATGATCAATTAGGTCATTTTCGTCCTCCATAGGCTTATTCTTGTCCAATTAGGGTTTTTAACCAATCCTGTGCATCCAATAGGTGTGTTTGTGTCATTGGATGATCAATTAGGTCATTTTCTTCCTCCCTAGGCTTATTCTTGTCCAATTAGGGTTTTAACCAGTCTTGTGCATCCAATAGGTGTGTTTGTGTCATTGGATGATCAATTAGGTCATTTTCTTCATCCCTAGGCTTATTCTTGTCCAATTAGGGTTTTTAACCAATCTTGTGCATCCAATAAGTTCATTTGTGTCATTGAATTAACATTTAGGTCATTTTCGTCCTTCCTAGGCATATTCTTGTCCAATTAGGGTTTTTAACCAATCTTGTGCATCCAATAGGTGTGTTTGTGTCTTTCGATGATCAATTAGGTCATTTTCGTCCTCCCTAGGCTAATTCTTGTCCAATTAGGGTTTTTAACCAATCTTGTGCATCCAATAAGTTCATTTGTGTCATTGGATTAACATTTTGGTCGTTTTCGTCATCCCGAGGCCTATTCTCGACCAATTAGGGTTTTTAACCAATCTTGTGCATCCAATAAGTTCATTTGTGTCATGGGATTAACATTTAGGTCATTTTCGTCCTCCCTAGGCATATTCTTGTCCAATTAGGGTTTTTAGTCAATGTTGTGCATCCAATAGGTGTGTTTGTGTCATTGGATGATCAATTAGGTCATTTTCGTCCTCCCTAGGCTTATTCTTGTCCAATTAGGGTTTTTAACCAATCTTGTGCATCCAATACGTGTGTTTGTGTCGTTGGATGATCAATTAGGTCATTTTCGCCCTCCCGAGGCTTATTCTTGACCAATAAGGGTTTTTAACCAATCTTGTGCATCCAATAGGTTCATTTGTGTCATTGGATTAACATTTAGGTCATTTTCGTCCTACCTAGTCATATTCTTGTCCAATTAAGGTTTTTAACCAATCTTGTGCATCCAATAGGTGTGTTTGTGTCATTGGATAATCAATTAGGTCATTTTCGTCCTCCCTAGGCGTATTCTTGTCCAATTAGGGTTTTTAACCAATCTTGTGCATCCAATAGGTGTGTTTGTGTCATTGGATGATCAATTAGGTCATTTTCGTCCTCCCTAGGCTTATTCTTGTTCAGTTAGGGTTTTTAACCAATCTTGTGCATCCAATAGGTTTGTTTTTGTCATTGGATGATCAATTAGGTCATTTTCGTCCTCCCTAGGCTTATTCTTGTCCAATTAGGGTTTTTAACCAATCTTGTGCATCCAGTAGGTGTGTTTGTGTCATTGGATGATCAATTAGGTCATTTTCGTCCTCCCTAGGCTTATTCTTGTCCAATTTGGGTTTTTAACCAATCTTGTGCATCCAATAAGTTCATTAGTGTCATTGGATGATCAATTAGGTCATTTTCGTCCTCCCTAGGCATGTTCTTGTCCAACTAGGGTTTTTAACCAATCTTGTGCATCCAATAGGTGTGTTTATGTCATTGGATGATCAATTAGGTCATTTTCGTCCTCCCTAGGCTTATTCTTGTCCAATTAGGGTTTTTAACCAATCTTGTGCATCCAATAGGTGTGTTTGTGTCATTGGATGATCAATTAGGTCATTTTTGTCCTCCCTAGGCTTATTCTTGCCCAATTAGGGTTTTTAACCAATCTTGTGCATCCAATAAGTTCATTTGTGTCATTGGATTAATATTTAGGTCATTTTCGTCCTCCCTAGGCATATTCTTCTCCAATTAGGGTTTTTAACCAATCTTGTGCTTCCAATAGGTGTGTTTGTGTCATTGGATGATCAATTAGGTCATTCTCGTCCTCACTAGGCTTATTCTTGTCCAATTTGGGTTTTTAACCAATCTTGTGCATCCAATAGGTGTGTTTGTGTCATTGGATGATCAATTAGGTCATTTTCGTCCTCCCTAGGCTTATTCTTGTCCAATTAGGGTTTTTAACCAATCTTGTGCATCCAATAGGTGTGTTTGTGTCATTGGATGATCAATTAGGTCATTTTCGTCCTCCCTAGGCTTATTCTTGTCCAATTAGGGTTTTTAACCAATCTTGTGCATCCAATAGGTGTGTTTGTGTCATTGGATAATCAATTAGGTCATTTTGGTCCTCCCTAGGCTTATTCTTGTCCTATTAGGGTTTTTAACCAATCTTGTGCATGCAATAAGTTCATTTGTGTCATTGGATGATCAATTAGGTCATTTTCGTCCTCCCTAGGCTTATTCTTGTCCAATTAGGGTTTTTAACCAATCTTGTGCATCCAATAAGTTCATTTGTGTCATTGGATGATCAATTAGGTCATTTTCGTCCTCCCTAGGCATATTCTTGTCCAACTAGGGTTTTAAACCAATCTTGTGCATCCAATAGGTGTGTTTGTGTCATTGGATGATCAATTAGGTCATTTTCGTCCTCCCTAGGCTTATTCTTGTCCAATTAGGGTTTTTAACCAATCTTGTGCATCCAATAGGTGTGTTTGTGTCATTGGATGATCAATTAGGTCATTTTCGTCCTCCCTAGGCTTATTCTTGTGCAATTTGGGTTTTTAACCAATCTTGTGCATCCAATAAATTCATTTGTGTCATTGGATGATCAATTAGGTCATTTTCGTCCTCCCTAGGCATATTCTTGTCCAACTAGGGTTTTAAACCAATCTTGTGCATCCAATAGGTGTGTTTGTGTCATTGGATGATCAATTAGGTCATTTTCGTCCTCCCTAGGCTTATTCTTGTCCAATTAGGGTTTTTAACCAATCTTGTGCATCCAATAGGTGTGTTTGTGTCATTGGATGATCAATTTAGGTCATTTTAGTTCTCCCTAGGCAAATTCTTGTCCAATTAGGGTTTTTAACCATTCTTGTGCATCCAATAGGTGTGTTTGTGTCATTGGATGATCAATTAGGTCATTTTCGTCCTCCCTAGGCTTATTCTTGTCCAATTAGGGTTTTTAACCAATCTTGTGCATCCAATAGGTGTGTTTGTGTCATTGGATGATCAATTAGGTCATTTTCGTCCTCCCTAGGCTTATTCTTGTCCAATTAGGGTTTTTAACCAATCTTGTGCATCCAATAGGTGTGTTTGTGTCATTGGATGATCAATTAGGTCATTTTTCGTCCTCCCTAAGCTTATTCTTGTCCAATTAGGGTTTTTAACCAATCTTATGCATCCAATAGGTGTGTTTGTGTCATTGGATGATCAATTAGGTCATTTTCGTCCTCCCTAGGCTTATTCTTGTCCAATTAGGGTTTTTAACCAATCTTGTGCATCCAATAGGTGTGTTTGTGTCATTGGATGATCAATTAGGTCATTTTCGTCCTCCCTAGGCTTATTCTTGTCCAATTAGGGTTTTTAACCAATCTTGTGCATCCAATAGGTGTGTTTGTGTCATTGGATGATCAATTAGGTTATTTTCGTCCTCCCTAGGCTTATTCTTGTCCAATTACGGTTTTTAACTAATCTTGTGCATCCAATAGGTGTGTTTGTGTCATTGGATGATCAATTAGGTCATTTTTGTCCTCCCTAGGCTTATTCTAGTCTAATTAGGGTTTTTAACCAATCTTGTGCATCCAATAGGTGTGTTTGTGTCGTTGGATGATCAATTAGGTCATTTTCGTCCTCTCTAGGCTTATTCTTGTCCAATTAGGGTTTTTAACCAATCTTGTGCATCCAATAAGTTCATTTGTGTCATTGGATTAACATTTAGGTCATTTTCGTCCTCCCTAGGCATATTTTTGTCCAATTAGGGTTTTTAACCAATCTTGTGCATCCAATAGGTGTGTTTGTGTCATTGGATGATCAATTAGGTCATTTTCATCCTCCCTAGGCTTATTCTTGTCCAATTAGGGTTTTTAACCAATCTTGTGCATCCAAGAGGTGTGTTTGTGTCATTGGATGATCAATTAGGTCATTTTCGTCCTCCCTAGGCTTATTCTTGTCCAATTAGGGTTTTAACCAGTCTTGTGCATCCAATAGGTGTGTTTGTGTCATTGGATGATCAATTAGGTCATTTTCTTCATCCCTAGGCTTATTCTTGTCCAATTAGGAGTTTTAACCAATCTTGTGCATCCAATAAGTTCATTTGTGTCATTGAATTAACATTTAGGTCATTTTCGTCCTCCCTAGTCATATTTTTGTCCAATTAGGGTTTTTAACCAATCTTGTGCATCCAATAGGTGTGTTTGTGTCATTGGATGATCAATTAGGTCATTTTCATCCTCCCTAGGCTTATTCTTGTCCAATTAGGGTTTTTAACCAATCTTGTGCATCCAAGAGGTGTGTTTGTGTCATTGGATGATCAATTAGGTCATTTTCGTCCTCCCTAGGCTTATTCTTGTCCAATTAGGGTTTTAACCAGTCTTGTGCATCCAATAGGTGTGTTTGTCATTGGATGATCAATTAGGTCATTTTCTTCATCCCTAGGCTTATTCTTGTCCAATTAGGGTTTTTAACCAATCTTGTGCATCCAATAAGTTCATTTGTGTCATTGAATTAACATTTAGGTCATTTTCGTCCTTCCTAGGCATATTCTTGTCCAATTAGGGTTTTTAACCAATCTTGTGCATCCAATAGGTGTGTTTGTGTCTTTCGATGATCAATTAGGTCATTTTCGTCCTCCCTAGGCTAATTCTTGTCCAATTAGGGTTTTTAACCAATCTTGTGCATCCAATAAGTTCATTTGTGTCATTGGATTAACATTTTGGTCGTTTTCGTCATCCCGAGGCCTATTCTCGACCAATTAGGGTTTTTAACCAATCTTGTGCATCCAATAAGTTCATTTGTGTCATGGGATTAACATTTAGGTCATTTTCGTCCTCCCTAGGCATATTCTTGTCCAATTAGGGTTTTTAGTCAATGTTGTGCATCCAATAGGTGTGTTTGTGTCATTGGATGATCAATTAGGTCATTTTCGTCCTCCCTAGGCTTATTCTTGTCCAATTAGGGTTTTTAACCAATCTTGTGCATCCAATACGTGTGTTTGTGTCGTTGGATGATCAATTAGGTCATTTTCGCCCTCCCGAGGCTTATTCTTGACCAATTATGGTTTTTAACCAATCTTGTGCATCCAATAGGTTCATTTGTGTCATTGGATTAACATTTAGGTCATTTTCGTCCTCCCTAGTCATATTCTTGTCCAATTAAGGTTTTTAACCAATCTTGTGCATCCAATAGGTGTGTTTGTGTCATTGGATAATCAATTAGGTCATTATCGTCCTCCCTAGGCGTATTCTTGTCCAATTAGGGTTTTTAACCAATCTTGTGCATCCAATAGGTGTGTTTGTGTCATTAGATGATCAATTAGGTCATTTTCGTCCTCCCTAGGCTTATTCTTGTTCAGTTAGGGTTTTTAACCAATCTTGTGCATCCAATAGGTTTGTTTTTGTCATTGGATGATCAATTAGGTCATTTTCGTCCTCCCTAGGCTTATTCTTGTCCAATTAGGGTTTTTAACCAATCTTGTGCATCCAACAGGTGTGTTTGTGTCATTGGATGATCAATTAGGTCATTTTCGTCCTCCCTAGGCTTATTCTTGTCTAATTACGGTTTTTAACCAATCTTGTGCGTCCAATAAGTTCATTTGTGTCATTGGATTAACATTTAGGTCATTTTCGTTCTCCCGAGGCCTATTCTCGACCAATTAGGGTTTTTAACCAATCTTGTGCATCCAATAGGTTCATTTGTGTCATGGGATTAACATTTAGGTCATTTTCGTCCTCCCTAGGCTTATTCTTGTGCAATTATGGTTTTTAATCAATCTTCTGCATCCAATAGGTGTGTTTGTGTCATTGGATGATCAATTAGGTCATTTTCGTCCTCCCTAGGCTTATTCTTGTCCAATTAGGGTTTTAACCAATCTTGTGCATCCAATAGGTGTGTTTGTGTCATTCGAAGATCAATTAGGTCATTTTCGCCCTCCCGAGGCTTATTCTCGACCAATTAGAGTTTTTAACCAATCTTGTGCTTCCAATAGGTTCATTTGTGTGATTGGATTAACATTTAGGTCATTTTCGTCCTCCCTAGTCATATTTTTGTCCAATTAGGGTTTTTAACCAATCTTGTGCATCCAATAGGTGTGTTTGTGTCATTGGATGATCAATTAGGTCATTTTCATCCTCCCTAGGCTTATTCTTGTCCAATTAGGGTTTTTAACCAATCTCGTGCATCCAAGAGGTGTGTTTGTGTCATTGGATGATCAATTAGGTCATTTTCGTCCTCCCTAGGCTTATTCTTGTCCAATTAGGGTTTTAACCATTCTTGTGCATCCAATAGGTGTGTTTGTGTCATTGGATGATCAATTAGGTCATTTTCGCCCTCCCGAGGCTTATTCTCGACCAATTAGAGTTTTTAACCAATCTTGTGCTTCCAATAGGTTCATTTGTGTGATTGGATTAACATTTAGGTCATTTTCGTCCTCCCTAGTCATATTTTTGTCCAATTAGGGTTTTTAACCAATCTTGTGCATCCAATAGGTGTGTTTGTGTCATTGGATGATCAATTAGGTCATTTTCGTCCTCCCTAGGCTTATTCTTGTCCAATTAGGGTTTTAACCAGTCTTGTGGATCCAATAGGTGTGTTTATGTCATTGGATGATCAATTAGGTCATTTTCTTCATCCCTAGGCTTATTCTTGTCCAATTAGGGTTTTTAACCAATCTTGTGCATCCAATAAGTTCATTTGTGTCATTGAATTAACATTTAGGTCATTTTCGTCCTTCCTAGGCATATTCTTGTCCAATTAGGGTTTTTAACCAATCTTGTGCATCCAATAGGTGTGTTTGTGTCTTTCGATGATCAATTAGGTCATTTTCGTCCTCCCTAGGCTAATTCTTGTCCAATTAGGGTTTTTAACCAATCTTGTGCATCCAATAAGTTCATTTGTGTCATTGGATTAACATTTTGGTCGTTTTCGTCATCCCGAGGCCTATTCTCGACCAATTAGGGTTTTTAACCAATCTTGTGCATCCAATAAGTTCATTTGTGTCATGGGATTAACATTTAGGTCATTTTCGTCCTCCCTAGGCATATTCTTGTCCAATTAGGGTTTTTAGTCAATGTTGTGCATCCAATAGGTGTGTTTGTGTCATTGGATGATCAATTAGGTCATTTTCGTCCTCCCTAGGCTTATTCTTGTCCAATTAGGGTTTTTAACCAATCTTGTGCATCCAATACGTGTGTTTGTGTCGTTGGATGATCAATTAGGTCATTTTCGCCCTCCCGAGGCTTATTCTTGACCAATAAGGGTTTTTAACCAATCTTGTGCATCCAATAGGTTCATTTGTGTCATTGGATTAACATTTAGGTCATTTTCGTCCTACCTAGTCATATTCTTGTCCAATTAAGGTTTTTAACCAATCTTGTGCATCCAATAGGTGTGTTTGTGTCATTGGATAATCAATTAGGTCATTTTCGTCCTCCCTAGGCGTATTCTTGTCCAATTAGGGTTTTTAACCAATCTTGTGCATCCAATAGGTGTGTTTGTGTCATTGGATGATCAATTAGGTCATTTTCGTCCTCCCTAGGCTTATTCTTGTTCAGTTAGGGTTTTTAACCAATCTTGTGCATCCAATAGGTTTGTTTTTGTCATTGGATGATCAATTAGGTCATTTTCGTCCTCCCTAGGCTTATTCTTGTCCAATTAGGGTTTTTAACCAATCTTGTGCATCCAGTAGGTGTGTTTGTGTCATTGGATGATCAATTAGGTCATTTTCGTCCTCCCTAGGCTTATTCTTGTCCAATTAAGGTTTTTAATCAATCTTGTGCATCCAATAACTTGAGTTGTGTCATTGGATTAACATTTAGGTCATTTTTGTCCTCCCTAGGCTTATTCTTGTCCAATTAGGGTTTTTAACCAATCTTGTGCATCCAATAGGTGTGTTTGTGTCATTGGATGATCAATTAGGTCATTTTCGTCCTCCATAGGCTTATTCTTGTCCAATTAGGGTTTTTAACCAATCTTGTGCATCCAATAAGTTGAGTTGTGTATTTGGATTAACTTTTAGGTCATTTTCGTCCTCCCTAGGCATATTCTTGTCCAATTAGGGTTTTTAACCAATCTTGTGCATCCAATAGGTGTTTAACCAATCTTGTGCATCCAATAGGAGTGTTTGTGGCAATAGATGATCAATTAGGTCATTTTCGTCCTCCCTAGGCTTATTCTTGTCCAATTAGGGTTTTTAACCAATCTTGTGCATCCAGTAGGTGTGTTTGTGTCATTGGATGATCAATTAGGTCATTTTCGTCCTCCATAGGCTTATTCTTGTCCAATTAGGGTTTTTAACCAATCTTGTGCATCCAATAAGTTGAGTTGTGTCATTGGATTAACATTTAGGTCGTTTTCGTCCTCCCTAGGCTTATTCTTGTCCAATTAGGGTTTCTAACCAATCTTGTGCATCCAATAAGTTCATTTGTGTCATTGGATTAACATTTAGGTCTTTTTCATCCTCCCTAGGCATATTCTTGTCCAATTAGGGTTTTTAACCAATCTTGTGCATCCAATAGGTGTGTTTGTGTCATTGGATGATCAATTAGGTTATTTTCGTCCTCCCTAGGCTTATTCTTGTCCAATTAGGGTTTTTAACCAATCTTGTGCATCCAATAGGTGTGTTTGTGTCATTGGATGACCAATTAGGTCATTTTTGTCCTCCCTAGGCATATTCTTGTCCAATTAGGGTTTTTAACCAATCTTGTGCATCCAATAGGTGTGTTTGTGTCATTGGATGATCAATTAGGTCATTTTCGTCCTCCCTAGGCTTATTCTTTTCCAATTAGCGTTTTTAACCAATCTTGTGCATCCAATAGGTGTGTTTATGTCATTTGATGATCAATTAGGTCATTTTCGTCCTCCCTAGGCTTATTCTTGTCCAATTAGGGTTTTTAACCAATCTTGTGCATCCAATAGGTGTGTTTGTGTCATTGGATGATCAATTAGGTCATTTTCGTCCTCCCTAGGCATATTCTTGTCCAACTAGGGTTTTTAACCAATCTTGTGCATCCAATAAGTTCATTTGTGTCATTGGATGATCAATTAGGTCATTTTCATCCTCCCTAGCCATATTCTTGTCCAACAATGGTTTTTAACCAATCTTGTGCATCCAATAGGTGTGTTTGTGTCATTGGATGATCAATTAGGTCATTTTCGTCCTCCCTAGGCTTATTCTTGTCCAATTAGGGTTTTTAACCAATCTTGTGCATCCAATAGGTGTGTTTGTGTCATTGGATGATCAATTAGGTCATTTTCGTCCTCCCTAGGCTTATTCTTGTCCAATTAGGGTTTTTAACCAATCTTGTGCATCCAATAGGTGTGTTTGTGTCATTGGATGATCAATTAGGTCATTTTCGTCCTTCCTAGGCATATTCTTGTATAATTAGGGTTTTTAACCAGTCTTGTGCATCCAATAGGTGTGTTTGTGTCATTGAATGATCAATTAGGTCATTTTCGTCCTTCGAAGGCTTATTCTTGTCCAATTAGGGTTTTAAACCAATCTTGTGCATCCAATAAGTTCATTTGTGTCATTGGATTAACATTTAGGTCATTTTCGTCCTCCCTAAGCATATTCTTGTCCAATTAGGGTTTTTAACCAATCTTTTGCATCCAATAGGTGTGTTTGTGTCATTGGATGATCAATTTTGTCATTTTCGTCCTCCCTAGGCTTATTCTTGTCCAATTAGGGTTTTTAACCAAACTTGTACATCCAATAAGTTCATTTGTGTCATTGGATTAACATTTAGGTCATTTTCGTCCTCCCTAGGCATATTCTTGTCCAATTAGGGTTTTTAACCAATCTTGTGCATCCAATAGGTGTGTTTGTGTCATTGGATGATCAATTAGGTCATTTTGATCCTCCCTAGGCTTATTCTTGTCCAATTAGGGTTTTTAACCAATCTTTTGCATCCAATAAGTTCATTTGTGTCATTGGATTAACATTTAGGTCATTTGCGTCCTCCCTAGTCATATTCTTGTCCAATTAGGGTTTTTAACCAATCTTGAGCATCCAATAGGTGGGTTTGTGTCATTGGATGATCAATTAGGTCATTTTCGTCCTCCCTAGGCTTATTCTTGTCCAATTAGGGTTTTTAACCAATCTTGTGCATCCAATAGGTGTGTTTGTGTCATTGGATGATCAATTAGGTCATTTTCGTCCTCCCGAAGCTTATGCTCGACCAATTAGGGTTTTTAACCAATCTTGTGCATCCAATAGGTTCATTTGTGTCATTGGATTAACATTTAGGTCATTTTCCTGCTCCCTAGTCATATTCTTATCCAATTAGGTTTTTAACCAATCTTGTGCATCCAATAGGTGTGTTTGTGTCATTGGATGATCAATTAGGTCATTTTCGTCCTCCCGAAGCTTATTCTCGACCAATTAGGGTTTTTAACCAATCTTGTGCATCCAATAGGTTCATTTGTGTCATTGGATTAACATTTAGGTCATTTTCGTCCTCCCTAGTCACATTCTTATCCAATTAGGGTTTTTAACCAATCTTGTGCATCCAATAGGTGTGTTTGTGTCATTGGATGATAAATTAGGTCATTTTCGTCCTCCCTAGGCTTATTCATGTTCAATTAGGGTTTTTAACCAATCTTGTGCATCCAATAGGTGTGTTTGTGTCATTGGATGATCAATTAGGTCATTTTCGTCCTCCCTAGGCTTATTCTTGTCCAATTAGGGTTTTTAACCAATCTTGTGCATCCAATAGGTGTGTTTGTGTTATTGGATGATCAATTAGGTCATTTTCATCCTCCGTAGGCTTATTCTTGTCCAATTAGGGTTTTTAACCAATCTTGTGCATCCAATAGGTGTGTTTGTATCATTGGATGATCAATTAGGTCATTTTCGTCCTCCCTAGACATATTCTTTTCCAATTACGGTTTTTAACCAATATTGTGCATCCAAGAGGTGTGTTTGTGTCATTGGATGATCAATTAGGTCATTTTCGTCCTCCCTAGGCTTATTCTTGTCCAATTAGGGTTTTAACCAATCTTGTGCATCCAATAGGTGTGTTTGTGTCATTGGATGATCAATTAGGTCATTTTCGCCCTCCCGAGGCTTATTCTCGACCAATTAGAGTTTTTAACCAATCTTGTGCTTCCAATAGGTTCATTTGTGTGATTGGATTAACATTTAGGTCATTTTCGTCCTCCCTAGTCATATTTTTGTCCAATTAGGGTTTTTAACCAATCTTGTGCATCCAAGAGGTGTGTTTGTGTCATTGGATGATCAATTAGGTCATTTTCGTCCTCCCTAGGCTTATTCTTGTCCAATTAGGGTTTTAACCAGTCTTGTGCATCCAATAGGTGTGTTTGTCATTGGATGATCAATTAGGTCATTTTCTTCATCCCTAGGCTTATTCTTGTCCAATTAGGGTTTTTAACCAATCTTGTGCATCCAATAAGTTCATTTGTGTCATTGAATTAACATTTAGGTCATTTTCGTCCTTCCTAGGCATATTCTTGTCCAATTAGGGTTTTTAACCAATCTTGTGCATCCAATAGGTGTGTTTGTGTCATTGGATGATCAATTAGATCATTTTGATCCACCCTAGGCTTATTCTTGTCCAATTAGGGATTTTAACCAATCTTGTGCATCCAATAAATTCATTTGTGTCATTGAATTAACATTTAGGTCATTTTCGTCCTCCCTAGACATATTCTTGTCCAATTAGGGTTTTTAACCAATCTTGTGCATCCAATAAGTTCATTTGTGTCATTGAATTAACATTTAGGTCATTTTCGTCCTTCCTAGGCATATTCTTGTCCAATTAGGGTTTTTAACCAATCTTGTGCATCCAATAGGTGTGTTTGTGTCATTGGATGATCAATTAGGTCATTTTTGTCCTCCATAGGCTTATTCTTGTCCAATTAGGGTTTTTAACCAATCTTGTGCATCCAATAGGTGTGTTTGTGTCATTGGATGATCAATTAGATCATTTTGATCCACCCTAGGCTTATTCTTGTCCAATTAGGGATTTTAACCGATCTTGTGCATCCAATAAATTCATTTGTGTCATTGAATTAACATTTAGGTCATTTTCGTCCTCCCTAGACATATTCTTGTCCAATTAGGGTTTTTAACCAATCTTGTGCATCCAATAAGTTCATTTGTGTCATTGGATTAACATTTAGGTCATTTTCGTCCTCCCGAGGCCTATTCTCGACCAATTAGGGTTTTTAACCAATCTTGTGCATCCAATAGGTTCATTTGTGTCATGGGATTAACATTTAGGTCATTTTCGTCCTCCCTAGGCATATTCTTGTCCAGTTAGGGTTTTTAATCAATCTTCTGCATCCAATAGGTGTGTTTGTGCATTGGATGATCAATTAGGTCATTTTCGTCCTCCCTAGGCTTATTCTTGTCCAATTAGGGTTTTAACCAATCTTGTGCATCCAATAGGTGTGTTTGTGTCATTGGATGATCAATTAGGTCATTTTCGTCCTTCCTAGGCATATTCTTGTCCAATTAGGGTTTTTAACCAATCTTGTGCATCCAATAGGTGTGTTTGTGTCTTTCGATGATCAATTAGGTCATTTTCGTCCTCCCTAGGCTAATTCTTGTCCAATTAGGGTTTTTAACCAATCTTGTGCATCCAATAAGTTCATTTGTGTCATTGGATTAACATTTTGGTCGTTTTCGTCCTCCCGAGGCCTATTCTCGACCAATTAGGGTTTTTAACCAATCTTGTGCATCAAATAAGTTCATTTGTGTCATGGGATTAACATTTAGGTCATTTTCGTCCTCCCTAGGCATATTCTTGTCCAATTAGGGTTTTTAGTCAATGTTGTGCATCCAATAGGTGTGTTTGTGTCATTGGATGATCAATTAAGTCATTTTCGTCCTCCCTAGGCTTATTCTTGTCCAATTAGGGTTTTTAACCAATCTTGTGCATCCAATACGTGTGTTTGTGTCGTTGGATGATCAATTAGGTCATTTTCGCCCTCCCGAGGCTTATTCTTGACCAATTAGGGTTTTTAACCAATCTTGTGCATCCAATAGGTTCATTTGTGTCATTGGATTAACATTTAGGTCATTTTCGTCCTACCTAGTCATATTCTTGTCCAATTAAGGTTTTTAACCAATCTTGTGCATCCAATAGGTGTGTTTGTGTCATTGGATAATCAATTAGGTCATTATCGTCCTCCCTAGGCGTATTCTTGTCCAATTAGGGTTTTTAACCAATCTTGTGCATCCAATAGGTGTGTTTGTGTCATTGGATGATCAATTAGGTCATTTTCGTCCTCCCTAGGCTTATTCTTGTTCAGTTAGGGTTTTTAACCAATCTTGTGCATCCAATAGGTTTGTTTGTGTCATTGGATGATCAATTAGGTCATTTTCGTCCTCCCTAGGCTTATTCTTGTCCAATTAGGGTTTTTAACCAATCTTGTGCATCCAATAACTTTGTTTGTGTCATTGAATTAATATTTAGGTCATTTTCGTCCTCCCTAGGCATATTCTTGTCCAATTAGGGTTTTTAACCAATCTTGTGCATCCAATAGGTGTGTTTGTGACATTGGATGATCTATTAGGTCACATTGATACTCCCTAGGCTTATTCTTGTCCAATTAGGGTTTTTAACCAATCTTGTGCATCCAATAAGTTCATTTGTGTCATTGGATTAACATTTAGGTCATTTTCGTCCTCCCTAGGCATATTCTTGTCCAATTAGGGTTTTTAACCAATCTTGTGCATCCAATAGGTGTGTTTGTGTCATTGGATGATCAATTAGGTCATTTTGATCCTCCCTAGGCTTATTCTTGTCCAATTAGGGTTTTTAACTAATCTTGTGCATCCAATAAGTTCATTTGTGTCATTGGATTAACATTTAGGTCATTTTCGTCCTCCCTAGTCATATTCTTGTCCAATTAAGGTTTTTAACCAATCTTGTGCATCCAATAGGTGTGTTTGTGTCATTGGATGATCAATTAGGTCATTATCGTCCTCCCTAGGCGTATTCTTGTCCAATTAGGGTTTTTAACCAATCTTGTGCATCCAATAGGTGTGTTTGTGTCATTGGATGATCAATTAGGTCATTTTCGTCCTCCCTAGGCTTATTCTTGTCCAATTAGGGTTTTTAACCAATCTTGTGCATCCAATAGGTGTGTTTGTGTCATTGGATGATCAATTAGATCATTTTGATCCACCCTAGGCTTATTCTTGTCCAATTAGGGTTTTTAACCAATCTTGTGCATCCAATAAGTTCATTTCTGTCATTGGATTAACATTTAGGTCATTTTCGTCCTCCCTAGACATATTCTTGTCCAATTAGGGTTTTTAACCAATCTTGTGCATCCAATGGGTGTGTTTGTATCATTGGATGATCAATTAGGTAATTTTCGTCCTCCCTAGGCTTATTCTTGTCCAATTAGGGTTTTTAACCAATCTTGAGCATCCAATAGGTGGGTTTGTGTCATTGGATGATCAATTAGGTCATTTTCGTCCTCCCTAGGCTTATTCTTGTCCAATTAGGGTTTTTAACCAATCTTGTGCATCCAATAGGTGTGTTTGTGTCATTGGATGATCAATTAGGTCATTTTCGTCCTCCCAAAGCTTATTCTCGACCAATTAGGGTTTTTAACCAATCTTGTGCATCCAATAGGTTCATTTGTGTCATTGGATTAACATTTAGGTCATTTTCGTCCTCCCTAGTCATATTCTTATCCAATTAGGGTTTTTAACCAATCTTGTGCATCCAATAGGTGTGTTTGTGTCATTGGATGAACAATTAGGTCATTTTCGTCCTCCCTAGGCTTATTCTTGTCGAATTAGGGTTTTTAGCCAATCTCGTGCATCCAATAGGTGTGTTTGTGTCATTGGATGATCAATTAGGTCATTTTCGTCCTCCCTAGGCTTATTCTTGTCCAATTAGGGTTTTTAACCAATCTTGTGCATCCAATAGGTGTGTTTGTGTCATTGGATGATCAATTAGGTCATTTTTCGTCCTCCCTAAGCTTATTCTTGTCCAATTAGGGTTTTTAACCAATCTTATGCATCCAATAGGTGTGTTTGTGTCATTGGATGATCAATTAGGTCATTTTCGTCCTCCCTAGGCTTATTCTTGTCCAATTAGGGTTTTTAACCAATCTTGTGCATCCAATAGGTGTGTTTGTGTCATTGGATGATCAATTAGGTCATTTTCGTCCTCCCTAGGCTTATTCTTGTCCAATTAGGGTTTTTAACCAATCTTGTGCATCCAATAGGTGTGTTTGTGTCATTGGATGATCAATTAGGTTATTTTCGTCCTCCCTAGGCTTATTCTTGTCCAATTAAGGTTTTTAACTAATCTTTTGCATCCAATAAGTTCATTTGTGTCATTGGATGATCAATTAGGTCCTTTTCGTCCTCCCTAGGCATATTCTTGTCCAATTAGGGTTTTTAACCAATCTTGTTCATCCAATAGGTGTGTTTGTGTTATTGGATGATCAATTAGGTCATTTTCGTCCTCCCTAGGCTTATTCTTGTCCAATTAGGGTTTTTAACCGATCTTGTGCATCCAATAAGTTGAGTTGTGTCATTAGATTAACATTTAGGTCATTTTCGTTCTCCCTAGGCTTATTCTTGTCCAATTAGGGTTTTTAACCAATCTTGTGCATCCAATAGGTGTGTTTGTGTCATTGGATGATCAATTAGGTCATTTTCGTCCTCCCTAGGCTAATTCTTGTCCAATTAGGGTTTTTAACCAATCTTGAGCGTCCAATAGGTGTGTTTGTGTCATTGGATGATCAATTAGGTCATTTTCGTCCTCCCTAGGCTTATTCTTGTCCAATTAGGGTTTTTAACCAATCTTGTGCATCCAATAGGTGTGTTTGTGTCATTGGATGATCAATTAGGTCATTTTCGTCCTCCCTAGGCTTATTCTTGTCCAATTACGGTTTTTATCCAATCTTGTGCATCCAATAGGTGTGTTTGTGTCATTGGATGATCAATTAGGTCATTTTCGTCCTCCCTAGGCTTATTCTTGTCCAATTAGGGTTTTTAACCAATCTTGTGCATCCAATAGGTGTGTTTGTGTCATTGGATGATCAATTAGGTCATTTTCGTCCTCCCTAGGCTTATTCTTGTCCAATTAGGGTTTTTAACAAATCGTGTGCATCCAATAAGTTCATTTGTGTCATTGGATGATCAATTAGGTCATTTTCGTCCTCCCTAGGCATATTCTTGTCCAACTAGGGTTTTTAACCAATCTTGTGCATCCAATAGGTGTGTTTGTGTCATTGGATGATCAATTAGGTCATTTTCGTCCTCCCTAGGCTTATTCTTGTCCAATTAGGGTTTTTAACCAATCTTGTGCATCCAATAGGTGTGTTTGTGTCATTGGATGATCAATTAGGTCATTTTCGTCCTCCCTAGGCTTATTCTTGTCCAATTAGAGTTTTTAACCAATCTTGTGCATCCAATAGGTGTGTTTGTGTAATTGGATGATCAATTAGGTCATTTTCGTCCTCCCTAGGCTTATTCTTGTCCAATTAGGGTTTTTAACCAATCTTGTGCATCCAATAAGTTCATTTGTGTCATTGGATGATCAATTAGGTCATTTTTGTCCTCCCTAGGCATATTCTTGTCCAGTTAGGGTTTTTAACCAATCTTGTTCATCCAATAGGTGTGTTTGTGTCATTGGATGATCAATTAGGTCATTTTCGTCCTCCCTAGGCATATTCTTGTCCAATTAGGGTTTTTAACCAATCTTGTGCATCCAATAGGTGTGTTTGTGTCATTGGATGATCAATTAGGTCATTTTCGTCCTCCCTAGGCTTATTCTTGTCCAATTAGGGTTTTTAACCAATCTTGTGCATCCAATAGGTGTGTTTGTGTCATTGGATGATCAATTAGGTCATTTTTGTCCTCCCTAGGCTTATTCTTGTCCAATTAGGATTTTTAACCAATCTTGAGCATCCAATAAGTTTGTTTGTTTCATTGAATTAATATTTAGGTCATTTTCGTCCTCCCTAGGCATATTCTTGTCCAATTAGGGTTTTTAACCAATCTTGTGCATCCAATAAGTTTGTTTGTGTCATTGAATGATCAATTAGGTCATTTACGTCCTCCCTAGGAATATTCTGGCATATTGTTCTCCAATTAGGGTTTTTAACCAATCTTGTGCATCCAATAGGTGTGTTTGTGTCATTGGATGATCAATTAGGTCATTTTCGTCCTCCCTAGGCTTATTCTTGTCCAATTAGGGTTTTTAACCAATCTTGTGCATCCAATAGGTGTGTTTGTGTCATTGGATGATCAATTAGGTCATTTTCGTCCTCCGAAGGCATATTCTTGTCTAATTAGGGTTTTTAACGAATCTTGTGCATCCAATAGGTGTGTTTGTGTCATTGGATGATCAATTAGGTCATTTTCGTCCTCGCTAGGCTTATTCTTGTCCAATTAGGGTTTTTAACCAATCTTGTGCATCCAATAAGTTGAGTTGTGTCATTGGATTAACATTTAGGTCATTTTCGTCCTCCCTAGGCTTATTCTTGTCCAATTAGGGTTTTTAACCAATCTTGTGCATTCAATAAGTTGATTTGTGTCATTGGATTAACATTTAGGTCATTTTCGTCCTCCCTAGGCATATTCTTGTCCAATTAGGGTTTTTAACCAATCTTGTGCATCCAATAGGTGTGTTTGTGTCATTGGATGATCAATTAGGTTATTTTCGTCCTCCCTAGGCTTATTCTTGTCCAATTAGGGTTTTTAACCAATCTTGTGCATCCAATAGGTGTGTTTGTGTCATTGGATGACCAATTAGGTCATTTTCGTCCTCCCTAGGCATATTCTTGTCCAATTAGGGTTTTTAACGAATCTTGTGCATCCATTAGGTGTGTTTGTGGCAATGGATGATCAATTAGGTCATTTTCGTCCTCCCTAGGCTTATTCTAGTCAAATTAGGGCTTTTAACCAATCTTGTGCATCCAATAGGTGTGTTTGTGTCATTGGATGATCAATTAGGTCATTTTCGTCCTCCCTAGGCTTATTCTTGTCCAATTAGGGTTTTTAACCAATCTTGTGCATCCAATAGGTGTGTTTGTGTCATTGGATGATCAATTAGGTCATTTTCGCCCTCCCGAGGCTTATTCTCGACCAATTAGGGTTTTTAACCAATTGTGTGCATCCAATAGGTTCATTTGTGTCATTGGATTAATATTTAGGTCATTTTCGTCCTCCCTAGGCATATTCTTGTCAAGTTAGGGTTTTTAACCAATCTTGTGCATCCAATAAATTCATTTGTGTCATTGAATTAACATTTAGGTCATTTTCGTCCTCCCTAGACATATTCTTGTCCAATTAGGGTTTTTAACCAATCTTGTGCATCCAATAGGTGTGTTTGTGTCATTGGATGATCAATTAGGTCATTTTCCTCCTCCATAGGCTTATTCTTGTCCAATTAGGGTTTTTAACCAATCTTGTGCATCCAATAGGTGTGTTTGTGTCATTGGATGATCAATTAGATCATTTTGATCCACCCTAGGCTTATTCTTGTCCAATTAGGGATTTTAACCAATCTTGTGCATCCAATAAATTCATTTGTGTCATTGAATTAACATTTAGGTCATTTTCGTCCTCCCTAGACATATTCTTGTCCAATTAGGGTTTTTAACCAATCTTGTGCATCCAATAGGTGTGTTTGTGTCATTGGATGATCAATTAGGTCATTTTCTTCATCCCTAGGCTTATTCTTGTCCAATTAGGGTTTTTAACCAATCTTGTGCATCCAATAAGTTCATTTGTGTCATTGAATTAACATTTAGGTCATTTTCGTCCTTCCTAGGCATATTCTTGTCCAATTAGGGTTTTTAACCAATCTTGTGCATCCAATAGGTCTGTTTGTGTCTTTCGATGATCAATTAGTTCATTTTCGTCCTCCCTAGGCTTATTCTTGTCCAATTAGGGTTTTTAACCAATCTTGTGCATCCAATAAGTTCATTTGTGTAATTGGATTAACATTTAGGTCATTTTCGTCCTCCCGAGGCCTATTCTCGACCAATTAGGGTTTTTAACCAATCTTGTGAATCCAATAAGTTCATTTGTGTCATGGGATTAACATTTAGGTCATTTTCGTCCTCCCTAGGCATATTCTTGTCCAATTAGCGTTTTTAATCAATCTTCTGCATCCAATAGGTGTGTTTGTGTCATTGGATGATCAATTAGGTCATTTTCGTCCTCCCTAGGCTTATTCTTGTCCAATTAGGGTTTTAACCAATCTTGTGCATCCAATAGGTGTGTTTGTGTCATTGGATGATCAATTAGGTCATTTTCACCCTCCCGAGGCTTATTCTCGACCAATTAGAGTTTTTAACCAATATTGTGCATCCAATAGGTTCATTTGTGTGATTGGATTAACATTTAGGTCATTTTCGTCCTCCCTAGTTATATTTTTGTCCAATTAGGGTTTTTAACAAATCTTGTGCATCCAATAGGTGTGTTTGTGTCATTGGATGATAAATTAGGTCATTTTCGTCCTCCCTAGGCTTATTCATGTTCAATTAGGGTTTTTAACCAATCTTGTGCATCCAATAGGTGTGTTTGTGTCATTGGATGATCAATTAGGTCATTTTCGTCCTCCCTAGGCTTATTCTTGTCCAATTAGGGTTTTTAACCAATCTTGTGCATCCAATAGGTGTGTTTGTGTTATTGGATGATCAATTAGGTCATTTTCATCCTCCGTAGGCTTATTCTTGTCCAATTAGGGTTTTTAACCAATCTTGTGCATCCAATAGGTGTGTTTGTATCATTGGATGATCAATTAGGTCATTTTCGTCCTCCCTAGACATATTCTTTTCCAATTACGGTTTTTAACCAATATTGTGCATCCAAGAGGTGTGTTTGTGTCATTGGATGATCAATTAGGTCATTTTCGTCCTCCCTAGGCTTATTCTTGTCCAATTAGGGTTTTAACCAATCTTGTGCATCCAATAGGTGTGTTTGTGTCATTGGATGATCAATTAGGTCATTTTCTTCATCCCTAGGCTTATTCTTGTCCAATTAGGGTTTTTAACCAATCTTGTGCATCCAATAAGTTCATTTTGTGTCATTGAATTAACATTTAGGTCATTTTCGTCCTTCCTAGGCATATTCTTGTCCAATTAGGGTTTTTAACCAATCTTGTGCATCCAATAGGTCTGTTTGTGTCTTTCGATGATCAATTAGGTCATTTTCGTCCTCCCTAGGCTAATTCTTGTCCAATTAGGGTTTTTAACCAATCTTGTGCATCCAATAAGTTCATTTGTGTCATTGGATTAACATTTTGGTCATTTTCGTCCTCCCGAGGCCTATTCTCGACCAATTAGGGTTTTTAACCAATCTTGTGCATCCAATAAGTTCATTTGTGTCATGGGATTAACATTTAGGTCATTTTCGTCCTCCCTAGGCATATTCTTGTCCAATTAGGGTTTTTAATCAATGTTGTGCATCCAATAGGTGTGTTTGTGTCATTGGATGATCAATTAGGTCATTTTCGTCCTCCCTAGGCTTATTCTTGTCCAATTAGGGTTTTTAACCAATCTTGTGCATCCAATACGTGTGTTTGTGTCGTTGGATGATCAATTAGGTCATTTTCGCCCTCCCGAGGCTTATTCTTGACCAATAAGGGTTTTTAACCAATCTTGTGCATCCAATAGGTTCATTTGTGTCATTGGATTAACATTTAGGTCATTTTCGTCCTACCTAGTCATATTCTTGTCCAATTAAGGTTTTTAACCAATCTTGTGCATCCAATAGGTGTGTTTGTGTCATTGGATAATCAATTAGGTCATTATCGTCCTCCCTAGGCGTATTCTTGTCCAATTAGGGTTTTTAACCAATCTTGTGCATCCAATAGGTGTGTTTGTGTCATTGGATGATCAATTAGGTCATTTTCGTCCTCCCTAGGCTTATTCTTGTCCAATTAGGGTATTTAACCAATCTTGTGCATCCAATAAGTTCATTTGTGTCATTGGATTAACATTTAGGTCATTTTCGTCCTCCTGAGGCCTATTCTCGTCCAATTACGGTTTTTAACCAATCTTGTGCATCCAAAAAGTTCATTTGTGTCATTGGATTAACATTTAGATCATTTTCGTCCTCCCTAGGCATATTTTGTCCAATTAGGGTTTTTAATCAATCTTGTGCATCAAATAGGTGTGTTTGTGTCATTGGATGATCAATTAGGTCATTTTCGTCCTCCCTAGGCTTATTCTTGTCCAATTAGGGTTTTTAACCAATCTTGTGCATCCAATAGGTGTGTTTGTGTCATTGGATGATCAATTAGGTCATTTTCGCCCTCCCGAGGCTTATTCTCGACCAATTAAGGTTTTTAACCAATCTTGTGCATCCAATAGGTGTGTTTGTGTCATTGGATGATCAATTAGGTCATTTTCTTCATCCCTAGGCTTATTCTTGTCCAATTAGGGTTTTTAACCAATCTTGTGCATCCAATAAGTTCATTTGTGTCATTGAATTAACATTTAGGTCATTTTCGTCCTCCCTAGACATATTCTTGTCCAATTAGGGTTTTTATCCAATCTTGTGCATCCAATAGCTGTGTTTGTGTCATTGGATGATCAATTAGGTCATTTTCTTCATCCCTAGGCTTATTCTTGTCCAATTAGGGTTTTTAACCAATCTTTTGCATCCAATAAGTTCATTTGTGTCATTGAATTAACATTTAGGTCATTTTCGTCCTCCATAGGCATATTCTTGTCCAATTAGGGTTTTTAACCAATCTTGTGCATCCAATAGGTGTGTTTGTGTCATTGGATGATCAATTAGGTCATTTTCTTCATCCCTAGGCTTATTCTTGTCCAATTAGGGTTTTTAACCAATCTTGTGCATCCAATAAGTTCATTTGTGTCATTGAATTAACATTTAGGTCATTTTCGTCCTTCCTAGGCATATTCTTGTCCAATTAGGGTTTTTAACCAATCTTGTGCATCCAATAGGTGTGTTTGTGTCTTTCGATGATCAATTAGATCATTTTCGTCCTCCCTAGGCTTATTCTTGTTCAGTTAGGGTTTTTAACCAATCTTGTGCATCCAATAGGTTTGTTTTTGTCATTGGATGATCAATTAGGTCATTTTCGTCCTCCCTAGGCTTATTCTTGTCCAATTAGGGTTTTTAACCAATCTTGTGCATCCAACAGGTGTGTTTGTGTCATTGGATGATCAATTAGGTCATTTTCGTCCTCCCTAGGCTTATTCTTGTCTAATTACGGTTTTTAACCAATCTTGTGCGTCCAATAAGTTCATTTGTGTCATTGGATTAACATTTAGGTCATTTTCGTTCTCCCGAGGCCTATTCTCGACCAATTAGGGTTTTTAACCAATCTTGTGCATCCAATAGGTTCATTTGTGTCATGGGATTAACATTTAGGTCATTTTCGTCCTCCCTAGGCTTATTCTTGTCCAATTAGGGTTTTCAATCAATCTTCTGCATCCAATAGGTGTGTTTGTGTCATTGGATGATCAATTAGGTCATTTTCGTCCTCCCTAGGCTTATTCTTGTCCAATTAGGGTTTTAACCAATCTTGTGCATCCAATAGGTGTGTTTGTGTCATTGGATGATCAATTAGGTCATTTTCGCCCTCCCGAGGCTTATTCTCGACCAATTAGAGTTTTTAACCAATCTTGTGCTTCCAATAGGTTCATTTGTGTGATTGGATTAACATTTAGGTCATTTTCGTCCTCCCTAGTCATATTTTTGTCCAATTAGGGTTTTTAACCAATCTTGTGCATCCAAGAGGTGTGTTTGTGTCATTGGATGATCAATTAGGTCATTTTCGTCCTCCCTAGGCTTATTCTTGTCCAATTAGGGTTTTAACCAGTCTTGTGCATCCAATAGGTGTGTTTGTCATTGGATGATCAATTAGGTCATTTTCTTCATCCCTAGGCTTATTCTTGTCCAATTAGGGTTTTTAACCAATCTTGTGCATCCAATAAGTTCATTTGTGTCATTGAATTAACATTTAGGTCATTTTCGTCCTTCCTAGGCATATTCTTGTCCAATTAGGGTTTTTAACCAATCTTGTGCATCCAATAGGTGTGTTTGTGTCATTGGATGATCAATTAGGTCATTTTTGTCCTCCATAGGCTTATTCTTGTCCAATTAGGATTTTTAACCAATCTTGTGCATCCAATAGGTGTGTTTGTGTCATTGGATGATCAATTAGATCATTTTGATCCACCCTAGGCTTATTCTTGTCCAATTAGGGATTTTAACCGATCTTGTGCATCCAATAAATTCATTTGTGTCATTGAATTAACATTTAGGTCATTTTCGTCCTCCCTAGACATATTCTTGTGCAATTAGGGTTTTTAACCAATCTTGTGCATCCAATAAGTTCATTTGTGTCATGGGATTAACATTTAGGTCATTTTCGTCCTCCCTAGGCATATTCTTGTCCAATTAGGGTTTTTAATCAATCTTCTGCATCCAATAGGTGTGTTTGTGCATTGGATGATCAATTAGGTCATTTTCGTCCTCCCTAGGCTTATTCTTGTCCAATTAGGGTTTTAACCAATCTTGTGCATCCAATAGGTGTGTTTGTGTCATTGGATGATCAATTAGGTCATTTTCGCCCTCCCGAGGCTTATTCTCGACCAATTAGAGTTTTTAACCAATCTTGTGCTTCCAATAGGTTCATTTGTGTGATTGGATTAACATTTAGGTCATTTTCGTCCTCCCTAGTCATATTTTTGTCCAATTAGGGTTTTTAACCAATCTTGTGCATCCAATAGGTGTGTTTGTGTCATTGGATGATCAATTAGGTCATTTTCATCCTCCCTAGGCTTATTCTTGTCCAATTAGGGTTTTTAACCAATCTCGTGCATCCAAGAGGTGTGTTTGTGTCATTGGATGATCAATTAGGTCATTTTCGTCCTCCCTAGGCTTATTCTTGTCCAATTAGGGTTTTAACCATTCTTGTGCATCCAATAGGTGTGTTTGTGTCATTGGATGATCAATTAGGTCATTTTCGCCCTCCCGAGGCTTATTCTCGACCAATTAGAGTTTTTAACCAATCTTGTGCTTCCAATAGGTTCATTTGTGTGATTGGATTAACATTTAGGTCATTTTCGTCCTCCCTAGTCATATTTTTGTCCAATTAGGGTTTTTAACCAATCTTGTGCATCCAATAGGTGTGTTTGTGTCATTGGATGATCAATTAGGTCATTTTCATCCTCCCTAGGCTTATTCTTGTCCAATTAGGGTTTTTAACCAATCTTGTGCATCCAAGAGGTGTGTTTGTGTCATTGGATGATCAATTAGGTCATTTTCGTCCTCCCTAGGCTTATTCTTGTCCAATTAGGGTTTTAACCAGTCTTGTGCATCCAATAGGTGTGTTTGTGTCATTGGATGATCAATTAGGTCATTTTCTTCATCCCTAGGCTTATTCTTGTCCAATTAGGAGTTTTAACCAATCTTGTGCATCCAATAAGTTCATTTGTGTCATTGAATTAACATTTAGGTCATTTTCGTCCTCCCTAGTCATATTTTTGTCCAATTAGGGTTTTTAACCAATCTTGTGCATCCAATAGGTGTGTTTGTGTCATTGGATGATCAATTAGGTCATTTTCATCCTCCCTAGGCTTATTCTTGTCCAATTAGGGTTTTTAACCAATCTTGTGCATCCAAGAGGTGTGTTTGTGTCATTGGATGATCAATTAGGTCATTTTCGTCCTCCCTAGGCTTATTCTTGTCCAATTAGGGTTTTAACCAGTCTTGTGCATCCAATAGGTGTGTTTGTCATTGGATGATCAATTAGGTCATTTTCTTCATCCCTAGGCTTATTCTTGTCCAATTAGGGTTTTTAACCAATCTTGTGCATCCAATAAGTTCATTTGTGTCATTGAATTAACATTTAGGTCATTTTCGTCCTTCCTAGGCATATTCTTGTCCAATTAGGGTTTTTAACCAATCTTGTGCATCCAATAGGTGTGTTTGTGTCTTTCGATGATCAATTAGATCATTTTCGTCCTCCCTAGGCTAATTCTTGTCCAATTAGGGTTTTTAACCAATCTTGTGCATCCAATAAGTTCATTTGTGTCATTGGATTAACATTTTGGTCGTTTTCGTCCTCCCGAGGCCTATTCTCGACCAATTAGGGTTTTTAACCAATCTTGTGCATCAAATAAGTTCATTTGTGTCATGGGATTAACATTTAGGTCATTTTCGTCCTCCCTAGGCATATTCTTGTCCAATTAGGGTTTTTAGTCAATGTTGTGCATCCAATAGGTGTGTTTGTGTCATTGGATGATCAATTAGGTCATTTTCGTCCTCCCTAGGCTTATTCTTGTCCAATTAGGGTTTTTAACCAATCTTGTGCATCCAATACGTGTGTTTGTGTCGTTGGATGATCAATTAGGTCATTTTCGCCCTCCCGAGGCTTATTCTTGACCAATAAGGGTTTTTAACCAATCTTGTGCATCCAATAGGTTCATTTGTGTCATTGGATTAACATTTAGGTCATTTTCGTCCTACCTAGTCATATTCTTGTCCAATTAAGGTTTTTAACCAATCTTGTGCATCCAATAGGTGTGTTTGTGTCATTGGATAATCAATTAGGTCATTTTCGTCCTCCCTAGGCGTATTCTTGTCCAATTAGGGTTTTTAACCAATCTTGTGCATCCAATAGGTGTGTTTGTGTCATTGGATGATCAATTAGGTCATTTTCGTCCTCCCTAGGCTTATTCTTGTTCAGTTAGGGTTTTTAACCAATCTTGTGCATCCAATAGGTTTGTTTTTGTCATTGGATGATCAATTAGGTCATTTTCGTCCTCCGTAGGCTTATTCTTCTCCAATTAGGGTTTTTAACCAATCTTGTGCATCCAACAGGTGTGTTTCTGTCATTGGATGATCAATTAGGCCATTTTGGTCCTCCCTAGGCTTAATCTTGTCCAATTAGGGTTTTTAATCAATCTTGTGCATCCAATAGGAGTGTTTGTGCCATTGGATGATCAATTAGGTCATTTTCGTCCTCCCTAGGCTTATTCTTGTCCAATTAGGGTTTTTAACCAATCTTGTGCATCCAATAGGTGTGTTTGTGTCAATGGATGATCAATTAGGTCATTTTCGCCCTCCCGAAGCTTATTCTCGACCAATTAGGGTTTTTAACCAATCTTGTGCATCCAATAGGTTCATTTGTGTCATTGGATTAACATTTAGGTCATTTTCGTCCTCCCTAGTCATATTCTTGTCCAATTAGGGTTTTTAACCAATCTTGTGCATCCAATAAGTTCATTTGTGTCATTGAATTAACATTTAGGTCATTTTCATCCTCCCTAGGCATATTCTTGTCCAATTAGGGTTTTTAACCAATCTTGTGCATCCAATAGGTGTGTTTGTGTCATTCGATGATCAATTAGGTCATTTTCGTCCTCCCTAGGCTTATTCTTGTCCAATTAGGGTTTTTAACCAATCTTGTGCATCCAAGAGGTGTGTTTGTGTCATTGGATGATCAATTAGGTCATTTTCGTCCTCCCTAGGCTTATTCTTGTCCAATTAGGGTTTTAACCAGTCTTGTGCATCCAATAGGTGTGTTTGTGTCATTGGATGATCAATTAGGTCATTTTCTTCATCCCTAGGCTTATTCTTGTCCAATTAGGAGTTTTAACCAATCTTGTGCATCCAATAAGTTCATTTGTGTCATTGAATTAACATTTAGGTCATTTTCGTCCTTCCTAGGCATATTCTTGTCCAATTAGGGTTTTTAACCAATCTTGTGCATCCAATAGGTGTGTTTGTGTCTTTCGATGATCAATTAGGTCATTTTCGTCCTCCCTAGGCTAATTCTTGTCCAATTAGGGTTTTTAACCAATCTTGTGCATCCAATAGGTTCATTTGTGTCATTGGATTAACATTTAGGTCATTTTCGTCCTCCCTAGTCATATTCTTGTCCAATTAAGGTTTTTAACCAATCTTGTGCATCCAATAGGTGTGTTTGTGTCATTGGATAATCAATTAGGTCATTATCGTCCTCCCTAGGCGTATTCTTGTCCAATTAGGGTTTTTAACCAATCTTGTGCATCCAATAGGTGTGTTTGTGTCATTGGATGATCAATTAGGTCATTTTCGTCCTCCCTAGGCTTATCCTTGTTCAGTTAGGGTTTTTAACCAATCTTGTGCATCCAATAGGTTTGTTTTTGTCATTGGATGATCAATTAGGTCATTTTCGTCCTCCGTAGGCTTATTCTTCTCCAATTAGGGTTTTTAACCAATCTTGTGCATCCAACAGGTGTGTTTCTGTCATTGGATGATCAATTAGGCCATTTTGGTCCTCCCTAGGCTTAACCTTGTCCAATTAGGGTTTTTAATCAATCTTGTGCATCCAATAGGAGTGTTTGTGTCATTGGATGATCAATTAGGTCATTTTCGTCCTCCCTAGGATTATTCTTGTCCAATTAGGGTTTTTAACCAATCTTGTGCATCCAATAGGTGTGTTTGTGTCAATGGATGATCAATTAGGTCATTTTCGCCCTCCCGAGGCTTATTCTCGACCAATTAGGGTTTTTAACCAATCTTGTGCATCCAATAGGTTCATTTGTGTCATTGGATTAACATTTAGGTCATTTTCGTCCTCCCTAGTCATATTCTTGTCCAATTAGGGTTTTTAACCAATCTTGTGCATCCAATAAGTTCATTTGTGTCATTGAATTAACATTTAGGTCATTTTCATCCTCCCTAGGCATATTCTTGTCCAATTAGGGTTTTTAACCAATCATGTGCATCCAATAGGTGTGTTTGTGTCATTCGATGATCAATTAGGTCATTTTCGTCCTCCCTAGGCATATTCTTGTCGAGTTAGGGTTTTTAACCAATCTTGTGCATCTAATAAGTTCATTTGTGTCATTGGATTAACATTTAGGTCATTTTCGTCCTCCCGAGGCCTATTATCGACCAATTAGGGTTTTTAACCAATCTTGTGCATCCAATAAGTTCATTTGTGTCATTGGATTAACATTTAGGTCATTTTCGTCCTCCCTAGGCATATTCTTGTCCAATTAGGGTTTTTAATCAATCTTGTGCATCCAATAGGTGTGTTTGTGTCATTGGATGATCAATTAGGTCATTTTCGTCCTCCCTAGGCATATTCTTGTCCAATTAGGGTTTTTTACCAATCTTGTGCATCCAATAGGTGTGTTTGTGTCATTGGATGATCAATTAGGTCATTTTCGTCCTCCTTAGGCTTATTCTTGTCCAATTAGGGTTTTTAACCAATCTTGTGCATCCAATAAGTTCATTTGTGTCATTGGATTAACATTTAGGTCATATTTGTCATCCCTAGGCGCATATTCTTGTCCAACTAGGGTTTTTAACCAATCTTGTGCATCCAATAGGTGTGTTTGTGTCATTGGATGATCAATTAGGTCATTTTCATTCTCCCTAGGCTTATTCTTGTCCAATTAGGGTTTTTAACCAATCTGGTGCATCCAATAAGTTCATTTGTGTTATTGGATTAACATTTAGGTCATATTCGTCCTCCCTAGGCATATTCTTGTCCAATTAGGGTTTTTAACCAATCTTGTGCATCCAATAGGTGTGTTTGTGTCATTGGATGATCAATTAGGTCATTTTCGTCCTCCCTAGGCTTATTCTTGTCCAATTAGGGTTTTTAACCAATCTTGTGCATCCAATAAGTTCATTTTTGTCATTGGATTAAAATTTAGATCATTTTCGTCCTCCCTAGGCATATTCTTGTCCAATTAGGGTTTTTAACCAATCTTGTGCATCCAATAGGTGTGTTTGTGTCATTGGATGATCAATTAGGTCATTTTCGTCCTCCCTAGGCTTATTCTTGTCCAATTAGGGTTTTTAACCAATCTTGTGCATCCAATAACTTTGTTTGTGTCATTGAATTAATATTTAGGTCATTTTCCTCCTCCCTAGGCATATTCTTGTCCAATTAGGGTTTTTAACCAATCTTGTGCATCCAATTGGTATGTTTGTGTCATTCGATGATCAATTAGGTCATTTTCGTCCTCCCTAGGCTTATTCTTGTCCAATTAGGGTTTTTAACCAATCTTGTGCATCCAATAAGTTCATTTGTGTCATTGGGTTAACATTTAGGTCATTTTCGTCCTTCCTAGGCATATTCTTGTCTAATTAGGGTTTTTAACCAATCTTGTGCTTCCAATAAGTGTGTTTGTGTCATTGGATGATCAATTAGGTTATTTTCGTCCTTCCTAGGCATATTCTTGTCCAATTAGGGTTTTGAACCAGTCTTGTGCATCCAATAGGTGTGTTTGTGTCTTTGGATGATCAATTAGGTCATTTTCGTCCTCCCAAGGCTTATTCTTGTCCAATTAGGGTTTTTAACCAATCTTGTGCATCCAATAAGTTCATTTGTGTAATTGGATTAACATTTAGGTCATTTTCGCCCTCCCTAGGCATATTCTTGTCCAATTAAGGTTTTTAACCAATCTTGTGCATCCAATAGGTGTGTTTGTGAGATTGGATGATCAATTAGGTCATTTTCGTCCTCCCTATGCTTATTCTTGTCCAATTAGGGTTTTTAACCAATCTTGTGCATCCAATAAGTTCATTTGTGTCATTGGATGATCAATTAGGTCATTTTCGTCCTCCCTAGGCATATTCTTGTCCAAATGGGGTTTTTAACCAATCTTGTGCATCCAATAGGTGTGTTTGTGTCATTGGATGATCAATTAGGTCATTTTCGTCCTCCTTAGGCTTATTCTTGTCCAATTAGGGTTTTTAACCAATCTTGTGCATCCAATAGGTGTGTTTGTGTCATTGGATGATCAATTAGGTCATTTTCGTCCTCCCTAGGCTTATTCTTGTCCAATTAGGGTTTTTAACCAATCTTGTGCATCCAATAACTTTGTTTGTGTCATTGAATTAATATTTAGGAAATTTTCCTCCTCCCTAGGCATATTCTTGTCCAATTAGGGTTTTTAACCAATCTTGTGCATCCAATAGGTGTGTTTGTGTCATTGGATGATCAATTAGGTCATTTTCGTCCTCCCTAGGCTTATTCTTGTCCAATTAGGGTTTTTAACCAATCTTGTGCATCTAATAGGTGTGTTTCTGTCATTGGATGATCAATTAGGACATTTTCGTCCTCCCTAGGCATATTCTTGTCCAATTAGGGTTTTTAACAAATCTTGTGCATCCAATAGGTGTGTTTGTGTCATTGGATGATCAATTAGGTCATTTTCGTCCTCCCTAGGCATATTCTTGTCCAATTAGGGTTTTTAACCAATCTTGTGCATCCAATAGGTGTGTTTGTGTCATTGGATGATCAATTAGGTCATTTTCGTCCTCCCTAGGCTTATTCTTGTCCAATTAGGGTTTTTAACCAATCTTGTACATCTAATAAGTTCATTTGTGTCATTGGATTAACATTTAGGTCATTTTCGTCCTCCTTAGGCATATTCTTGTCCAATTAGGGTTTTTAACCCATCTTGTGCATCCAATAGGTGTATTTGTGTCATTGGATGATCAATTAGGTCATTTTCGTCCTCCCTAGGCATTTTTTGGTCCAATTAGGGTTTTTAACCAATCTTGTGCATCCAATAGGTGTGTTTGTGTCATTGGATGATCAATTAGGTCATTTTCGTCCTCCCTAGGCATATTCTTGTCCAATTAGGGTTTTTAACCAATCTTGTGCATCCAATAGGTGTGTTTGTGTCATTGGATGATCAATTAGGTCATTTTCGTCCTCCCTAGGCTTATTCTTGTCCAATTAGGGTTTTTAACAGATCTTGTGCATCCAATAACTTTGTTTGTGTCATTGAATTAATATTTAGGTCATTTTCGTCCTCCCTAGGCATATTCTTGTCCAATTAGGGTTTTTAACCAATCTTGTGCATCCAATAGGTGTGTTTGTGTCATTGGATGATCAATTAGGTCATTTTCGTCCTCCCTAGGCTTATTCTTGTCCAATTAGGGTTTTTAACCAATCTTGTGCATCCAATAAGTTCATTTGTGTCATTGAATTAACATTTAGGTCATTTTCGTCCTCCCTATGCATATTCTTGTCCAATTAGGGTTTTTAACCAATCTTGTGCATCCAATAGGTGTGTTTGTGTCATTGGATGATCAATTAGGTCATTTTCGTCCTCCCTAGGCTTATTCTTGTCCAATTTGGGTTTTTAATCAATCTTGTGCATCCAATAAGTTCATTTGTGTCATTGGATTAACATTTAGGTCATTTTCATCCTCCCTAGGCATATTCTTGTCCAATTAGGGTTTTTAACCAATCTTGTGCATCCAATAGGTGTGTTTGTGTCCTTTGATGATCAATTAGGTCATTTTCGTCCTCCCTAGGCTTATGCTTGTCCAATTAGGGTTTTTAACCAATCTTGTGCATCCAATAACTTTGTTTGTGTCATTGAATTAATATTAAGGTCATTTTCCTCCTCCCTAGGCATATTCTTGTCCAATTAGGGTTTTTAACCAATCTTGTGCATCCAATAGGTGTGTTTGTGTCATTGGATGATCAATTAGGTCATTTTCGTCCTCCCTAGGCTTATTCTTGTCCAATTAGGGTTTTTAACCAATCTTGTGCATCCAATAAGTTTGTTTATGTCATTGAATTAATATTTAGGTCATTTTCGTCCTCCCTAAGCATATTCTTGTCCAACGAGGGTTTTAAACCAATCTTGTGCATCCAATAGGTGTGTTTGTGTCATTGGATGATCAATTAGGTCATTTTCGTCCTCCCTTGGCTTATTCTTGTTCAATTAGGATTTTTAACGAATCTTGTGCATCCAATAACTTTGTTTGTGTCATTGAATTAATATTTAGGTCATTTTCGTCCTCCCTAGGCATATTCTTGTCCAATTAGGGTTTTTAACCAATCTTGTGCATCCAATAGGTGTGTTTGTGTCATTGGATGATCAATTAGGTCATTTTCGTCCTCCCTAGGCTTATTCTTGTCCAATTAGGGTTTTTAACCAATCTTGTGCATCCAATAAGTTCATTTGTGTCATTGGATGATCAAATAGGTCATTTTCGTCTTCCCTAGGCATATTCTTGTCCAACTAGGGTTTTAAACCAATCTTGTGCATCCAGTAGGTGTGTTTGTGTCATTGGATGATCAATTAGGTCATTTTCGTCCTCCCTAGGCTTATTCTTGTCCAATTAGGGTTTTTAACCAATCTTGTGCATCCAATAGGTGTGTTTGTGTCATTGGATGATCAATTAGGTCATTTTCGTCCTCCCTAGGCTTATTCTTGTCCAATTAGGGTTTTTAACCAATCTTGTGCATCCAATTAGTTCATTTGTGTCATTGGATGATCAATTAGGTCATTTTCGTCCCCCCTTGGCATATTCTTCTCCAACTAGGGTTTTAAACCAATCTTGTGCATCCAATAGGTGTTTTTGTGTCATTGGATGATCAATTAGGTCATTTTCGTCCTCCATAGGCTTATTCTTGTCCAATTAGGGTTTTTAACCAATCTTGTGCATCCAATAGGTGTGTTTGTGTCATTGGATGATCAATTAGGTCTTTTTCGTCCTCCCTAGGCATATTCTTGTCCAATTAGGGTTTTTAACCAATCTTGTGCATCCAATAGGTGTGTTTGTGTCATTGGATGATCAATTAGGTCATTTTCGTCCTCCCTAGGCTTATTCTTGTCCAATTAGGGTTTTTAATCAATCTTGTGCATCCAATAGGTGTGTTTGTGGCAATGGATGATCAATTAGGTCATTTTCGTCCTCCCTAGACTTATTCTTGTCCAATTAGGGTTTTTAACCAATCTTGTGCATCCAATAGGTGTGTTTGTGTCATTGGATGATCAATTAGGTCATTTTTGTCCTCCCTAGGCTTATTCTTGTCCAATTAGGGTTTTTAACCAATCTTGTGCGTCCAATAGGTGTGTTTGTGGCAATGGATGATCAATTAGGTCATTTTAGTCCTCCCTAGGCATATTCTTGTCCAATTAGGGTTTTTAACCAATCTTGTGCATCCAATAGGTGTGTTTGTGTCATTGGATGATCAATTAGGTCATTTTCGTCCTCCCTAGGCTTATTCTTGTCCAATTAGGGTTTTTAACCGATCTTGTGTATCCAATAGGTGTGTTTGTGTCATTGGATGATCAATTAGGTCATTTTCGTCCTCTCTAGGCTTATTCTTGTCCAATTAGGGTTTTTAACCAATCTTGTGCATCCAATAGGTGTGTTTGTGTCATTGGATGAACAATTAGGTCATTTTCG
>JBBPBR010001896.1:112520-165839 GCA_037974775.1 Cicer pinnatifidum | reverse complement strand
ATTTTCGTCCTCCCTAGTCATATTCTTGTCCAATTAGGGTTTTTAACCAATCTTGTGCATCCAATAGGTGTGTTTGTGTCATTGGATGATCAATTAGGTCATTTTGATCCTCCCTAGGCTTATTCTTGTCCAATTAGGGTTTTTAACTAATCTTGGGCATCCAATAAGTTCATTTGTGTCATTGGATTAACATTTAGGTCATTTTCGTCCTCGCTAGGCATATTCTTGTCCAATTAGGGTTTTTAACCAATCTTGAGCATCCAATAGGTGGGTTTGTGTCATTGGATGATCAATTAGGTCATTTTCGTCCTCCCTAGGCTTATTCTTGTCCAATTAGGGTTTTTAACCAATCTTGTGTATCCAAGAGGTTTGTTTGTGTCATTGGATGATCAATTAGGTCATTTTCGCCCTCCCGAGGCTTATTCTCGACCGATTAGGGGTTTTAACCAATCTTGTGCATCCAATAGGTGCATTTGTGTCATTTGATTAACATTTAGGTCATTTTCGTCCTCCCTAGTCATATTCTTGTCCAATTAAGGTTTTTAACCAATCTTGTGCATCCAATAGGTGTGTTTGTGTCATTGGATGATCAATTAGGTCATTATCGTCCTCCCTAGGCGTATTCTTGTCCAATTAGGGTTTTTAACCAATCTTGTGCATCCAATAGGTGTGTTTGTGTCATTGGATGATCAATTAGGTCATTTTCGTCCTCCCTAGGCTTATTCTTGTTCAATTAGGGTTTTTAACCAATCTTGTGCATCCAACAGGTTTGTTTGTGTCATTGGATGATCAATTAGGTCATTTTCGTCCTCCCTAGGCTTATTCTTGTCCAATTAGGGTTTTTAACCAATCTAGTGCATCCAATAGGTGTGTTTGTGTCATTGGATGATCAATTAGATCATTTTGATCCACCCTAGGCTTATTCTTGTCCAATTAGGGTTTTTAACCAATCTTGTGCATCCAATAAGTTCATTTATGTCATTGAATTAACATTTAGGTCATTTTCGTCCTCCCTAGACATATTCTTGTCCAAATAGGGTTTTTAATCAATCTTGTGCATCCAGTAGGTGTGTTTGTGTCATTGGATGATCAAATAGGTAATTTTCTTCCTCCCTAGCCTTATTCTTGTCCAATTAGGGTTTTTAACCAATCTTGTGCATCCAATACGTGTGTTTGTGTCATTGGATAATCAATTACGTCATTTTGATCCTCCCTAGGCTTATTCTTGTCCAATTAGGGTTTTTAACCAATCTTGTGCATCCAATAAGTTCATTTGTGTCATTGGATTAACATTTAGGTCATTTTCGTCCTCCCTAGGCATATTCTTGTCCAATTAGGGTTTTTAACCAATCTTGTGCATCCAATAGGTGTGTTTGTGTCATTGGATGAACAATTAGGTCATTTTCGCTCTCCCGAGGCTTATTCTCGACCAATTAGGGTTTTTAACCAATCTTGTGCATCCAATAGGTTCATTTGTGTCATTGGATTAACATTTAGGTCATTTTCGTCCTCCCTAGTCATATTCTTGTCCAATTAGGGTTTTTAACCAATCTTGTGCATCCGATAGGTGTGTTTGTGTCATTGGATGATCAATTAGGTCATTATCGTCCTCCCTAGGCGTATTCTTGTCCAATTAGGGTTTTTAACCAATCTTGTGCATCCAATATGTGTGTTTGTGTCATTGGATGATCAATTAGGTCATTTTCGCCCTCCCGAGGCTTATTCTCGACCAATTAGGGTTTTTAACCAATCTTGTGCATCCAATAGGTTCATTTGTGTCATTGGATTAACATTTAGGTCATTTTCGTCCTCCCTAGTCATATTCTTGTCCAATTAGGGTTTTTAACCAATCTTGTGCATCCAATAGGTGTGTTTGTGTCATTTGATGATCAATTAGGTCATTTTCGTCCTCCCTAGGCTTATTCTTGTCCAATTAGGGTTTTTAACCAATCTTGTGCATCCAATTGGTGTGTTTGTGTCATTGGATGATCAATTAGGTCATTTTCGTCCTCCCTAGGCTAATTCTTGTCCAATTAGGGTTTTTAACTAATCTTGTGCATCCAATAAGTTCATTTGTGTCATTGGATGATCAATTAGGTCATTTTCGTCCTCCCTAGGCATATTCTTGTCCAATTAGGGTTTTTAACCAATCTTGTGCATCCAATAGGTGTGTTTGTGTCATTGGATGATCAATTAGGTCATTTTCGTCCTCCCTAGGCTTATTCTTGTCCAATTAGGGTTTTTAACCGATCTTGTGCACCCAATAGGTGTGTTTGTATCATTGGATGATCAATTAGGTTATTTTCCTCCTCCCTAGGCATATTCTTGTCTAATTAGGGTTTTTAACCTATCTTGTGCATGCAATAGGTGTGTTTGTGTGATTGGATGATCAATTAGGTCATTTTCGTCCTCCCTATGCTTATTCTTGTCCAATTAGAGTTTTTAACCAATCTTGTGCATCCAATAGGTGTGTTTGTGTCATTGGATGATCAATTAGGTCATTTTCGTCCTCCCTAGGCATATTCTTGTCCAATTAGGGTTTTTAACGAATCTTGTGCATCCAATTGGTGTTTTTGTGTCATTGGATGATCAATTAGGTCATTTTCGTCCTCCCTAGGCATATTCTTGTCCAATTAGGGTTTTTAACCAATCTTGTGCATCCAATAGGTGTGTTTGTGTCATTGGATGATCAATTAGGTCATTTTCGTCCTCCCTAGGCATATTCTTGTCCAATTAGGGTTTTTAACGAATCTTATGCATCCAATAGGTGTGTTTGAGTCATTGGATGATCAATTAGGTCATTTTCGTCCTCCCTAGGCATATTCTTGTCCAATTAGGGTTTTTAACCAATCTTGTGCATCCAATAGGTGTGTTTGTGTCATTGGATGATCAATTAGGTCATTTTCGTCCTCCCTAGGCATATTCTTGTCCAATTAGGGTTTTTAACCAATCTTGTGCATCCAATAGGTGTGTTTGTGTCATTGGATGATCAATTAGGTCATTTTCGTCCTCCCAAGGCATATTCTTGTCCAATTAGGGTTTTTAACCAATCTTGTGCATCCAATAGGTGTGTTTGTGTCATTGGATGATCAATTAGGTCATTTTCGTCCTCCCTAGGCATATTCTTGTCCTATTAGGGTTTTTAACCAATCTTGTGGATCCAATAAGTTTATTTGTGTCTTTGAATTAATATTTATGTCATTTTCGTCCTCCCCAGACATATTCTTGTCCAATTAGGATTTTTAACAAATCTTATGCATCCAATAGGTGTGTTTGTGTCAATGGATGATCAATTAGGTTATTTACGTCCTCCCTAGGCTTATTCTTGTCCAATTAAAGTTTTTAACCAATCTTGTGCATCCAATAACTTTGTTTGTGTCATTAAATTAATATTTAGGTCATTTTCGTCCTCCCTATGCATATTCTTGTCCAATTAGGGTTTTTAACCAATCTTGTGCATCCAATAGGTGTGTTTGTGTCATTGGATGATCAATTAGGTCATTTTCGTCCTCCCTAGGCTTATTCTTGTCCAATTAGGGTTTTTAACCAATCTTGTGCATCCAATAGGTGTGTTTGTGTCATTGAATTATTATTTAGGTCATTTTCGTCCTCCCTATGCATATTCTTGTCCAATTAGGGTTTTTAACCAATCTTGTGCATCCAATAGGTGTGTTTGTGTCATTGGATGATCAATTAGGTCATTTTTGTCCTCCCTAGGCTTATTCTTGTCCAATTAGGGTTTTTAACCAATCTTGTGCATCCAATAAGTTCATTTGTGTCATTGGATGATCAATTAGGTCATTTTTGTCCTCCCTAGGCATATTCTTGTCAAACTAGGGTTTTTAACCAATCTTGTGCATCCAATAGGTGTGTTTGTGTCATTGGATGATCAATTAGGTTATTTTCGTCCTCCCTAGGCTTATTCTTGTCCAATTAGGGTTTTTAACCAATCTTGTGCATCCAATAGCTGTGTTTGTGTCATTGGATGATCAATTAGGTCATTTTCGTCCTCCCTAGGCATATTCTTGTCCAATTAGGGTTTTTAACCAATCTTGTGCTTCCAATAGGCGTGTTTGTGTCATTGGATGATCAATTAGGTCATTTTCGTCCTCCCTAGGCATATTCTTGTCCAATTAGGGTTTTTAACCAATCTTGTGCATCCAATAGGTGTGTTTCTGTCATTGGACGATCAATTAGGTCATTTTCGTCCTCCCTACACTTATTCTTCCCAATTAGGGTTTTTAACCAATCTTGTGCATCCAATAGGTGTGTTTGTGTCATTGGATGATCAATTAGGTCATTTTCGTCCTCCCTAGGCTTATTCTGGTCCAATTAGGGTTTTTAACCAATCTTGTGCATCCAATAGCTGTGTTTGTGTCATTGGATGATCAATTAGGTCATTTTCGTCCTCCCTAGGCATATTCTTGTCCAATTAGGGTTTTTAACCAATCTTGTGCATCCAATAGGTGTGTTTGTGTCATTGGATGATCAATTAGGTCATTTTCGTCCTCCCTAGGCTTATTCTTGTCCAATTAGGGTTTTTAACCAATCTTGTGCATCCGATAAGTTTGTTTGTGTCATTGAATTAATATTTAGGTCATTTTCGTCCTCGCTAGGCATATTCTTGTCCAATTAGGGTTTTTAACCAATCTTGTGCATCCAATAGGTGTGTTTGTGTCATTCGATGATCAATTAGGTCATTTTTGTACTCCCTAGGCTTATTCTTGTCCAATTAGGGTTTTTAACCAATCTTGTGCATCCAATAGGTGTGTTTGTGTCATTGGATGATCAATTAGGTCATTTTTGTCCTCCCTAGGCTTATTCTTGTCCAATTAGGGTTTTTAACCAATCTTGTGCATCCAATAGGTGTGTTTGTGTCATTGGATGATCAATTAGGTCATTTTCGTCCTCCCTAGGCATATTCTTGTCCAATTAGGGTTTTTAACCAATCTTGTGCATCCAATAGGTGTGTTTGTGTCATTGGATGATCAATTAGGTCATTTTCGTCCTCCCTAGACTTATTCTTGTCCAATTAGGGTTTTTAACAAATCTTGTGCATCCAATATGTTCATTTGTGTCATTGGATGATCAATTAGGTCATTTTCGTCCTCCCTAGGCATATTCTTGTCCAAGTAGGGTTATTAACCATTCTTGTGCTTCCAATAGGTGTGTTAGTGTCATTTGATGATCAATTAGGTCATTTTCGTCCTCACTAGGCTTATTCTTGTCCAATTAGGGTTTTTAACCAATCTTGTGCATCCAATAGGTGTGTTTGTGTCATTGGATGATCAATTAGGTCATTTTCGTCCTCCCTAGGCATATTCTTGTCCAATTAGGGTTTTTAACCAATCTTGTGCATCCAATAGGTGTGTTTGTGTCATTGGATGATCAATTAGGTCATTTTCGTCCTCCCTAGGCTTATTCTTGTCCAATTAGGGTTTTTAACGAATCTTGTGCATCCAATTGGTGTGTTTGTGTCATTGGATGATCAATTAGGTCATTTTCGTCCACCCTAGGCTTATTCTTGTCCAATTAGGGTTTTTAACCAATCTTGTGCATCCAATAAGTTGAGTTGTGTCATTGGATTAACATTTAGGTCATTTTCGTCCTCCCTAGGCGTATTCTTGTCCAATTAGGGTTTTTAACCAATCTTGTGCATCCAATAGGTGTGTTTGTGTCATTGGATGATCAATTAGGTCATTTTCGTCCTCCCTAGGCTTATTCTTGTTCAATTAGGGTTTTTAACCAATCTTGTGCATCCAACAGGTTTGTTTGTGTCATTGGATGATCAATTAGGTCATTTTCGTCCTCCCTAGGCTTATTCTTGTCCAATTAGGGTTTTTAACCAATCTTGTGCATCCAATAGGTGTGTTTGTGTCATTGAATTAACATTTAGGTTATTTTCGTCCTTCCTAGGCATATTCTTGTCCAATTAGGGTTTTTAACCAATCTTGTGCATCCAATACGTGTATTTGTGTCATTGGATGATCAATTACGTCATTTTGATCCTCCCTAGGATTATTCTTGTCCAATTAGGGTTTTTAACCAATCTTGTGCATCCAATAAGTTCATTTGTGTCATTGGATTAACATTTAGGTCATTTTCGTCCTCCCTAGGCACATTCTTGTCCAATTAGGGTTTTTAACCAATCTTGAGCATCCAATAGGTGTGTTTGTGTCATTGGATGATCAATTTGGTCATTTTCGTCCTCCCTAGGCTTATTCTTGTCCAATTAAGGTTTTTAACCAATCTTGTGCATCCAATAGGTGTGTTTGTGTCGTTGGATGATCAATTAGGTAATTTTCGTCCTCCCGAAGCTTATTCTCGACCAATTAGGGTTTTTAACCAATCTTGTGCATCCAATAGGTTCATTTATGTCATTGGATTAACATTTAGGTCATTTTCGTGCTCCCTAGTCATATTCTTATCCAATTAGGGTTTTTAACCAATCTTGTGAATCCAATAGGTGTGTTTGTGTCATTGGATGATCAATTAGGTCATTTTCGTCCTCCCGAAGCTTATTCTCGACCAATTAGGGTTTTTAACCAATCTTGTGCATCCAATAGGTTCATTTGTGTCATTGGATTAACATTTAGGTCATTTTCGTCCTCCCTAGTCATATTCTTATCCAATTAGGGTTTTTAACCAATCTTGTGCATCCAATAGGTGTGTTTGTGTCATTGGATGATCAATTAGGTCATTTTCGTCCTCCCTAGGCTTATTCTTGTTCAATTAGGGTTATTAACCAATCTTGTGCATCCAATAGGTGTGTTTGGGTCATTGGATGATCAATTAGGTCATTTTCGTCATCCCTAGGCATATTCTTGTCCAATTAGGGTTTTTAACCAATCTTGTGCATCCAATAGGTGTGTTTGTGTCATTGGATGATCAATTAGGTCATTTTCGTCCTCCCTAGGCTTATTCTTGTTCAATTAGGGTTTTTAACCAATCTTGTGCATCCAATAAGTTCATTTGTGTCATTGGATTCACATTTAGGTCATTTTCGTCCTCCCTAGGCATATTCTTGTCCAATTAGGGTTTTTAACCCATCTTGTGCATCCAATAGGTGTGTTTGTGTCCTTGGATGATCAATTAGGTCATTTTCGTCATCCCTAGGCTTATTCTTGTCCAATTAGGGTTTTTAACCAATCTTGTGCATCCAATAAGTTCATTTGTGTCATTGGATTAACATTTAGGTCATTTTCGTCCTCCCTAGGCATATTCTTGTCCAATTAGGGTTTTTAACCAATCTTGTGCATCCAATAGGTGTGTTTGTGTCATTGGATGATCAATTAGGTCATTTTCGTCCTCCCTAGGCTTATTCTTGTCCAATTAGGGTTTTTAACCAATCTTGTGCATCCAATAAGTTCATTTGTGTTATTGGATGATCAATTAGGTCATTTTCGTCCTCCCTAGGCATATTCTTGTCCAACTAGGGTTTTTAACCAATCTTGTTGATCCAATAGGTGTGTTTGTGTCATTGGATGATCAATTAGGTCATTTTCGTCCTCCCTAGGCTTATTCTTGTCCAATTAGGGTTTTTAACCAATCTTGAGCATCCAATAAGTTGAGTTGTGTCATTGGATTAACATTTAGGTCATTTTCGTCCTCCGTAGGCTTATTCTTGTCCAATTAGGGTTTTTAACCAATCTTGTGCATCCAATAAGTTCATTTGTGTCATTGGATTAACATTTAGGTCATTTTCGTCCTCCCTAGGCATATTCTTGTCCAATTAGGGTTTTTAACCAATCTTGTGCATCCAATAGGTGTGTTTGTGTCATTGGATGATCAATTAGGTCATTTTGATCCTCCCTAGGCTTATTCTTGTCCAATTAGGGTTTTTAACTAATCTTGTGCATCCAATAAGTTCATTTGTGTCATTGGATTAACATTTAGGTCATTTTCGTCCTCCCTAGTCATATTCTTGTCCAATTAAGGTTTTTAACCAATCTTGTGCATCCAATAGGTGTGTTTGTGTCATTGGATGATCAATTAGGTCATTATCGTCCTCCCTAGGCGTATTCTTGTCCAATTAGGGTTTTTAACCAATCTTGTGCATCCAATAGGTGTGTTTGTGTCATTGGATGATCAATTAGGTCATTTTCGTCCTCCCTAGGCTTATTCTTGTCCAATTAGGGTTTTTAACCAATCTTGTGCATCCAATAGGTGTGTTTGTGTCATTGGATGATCAATTAGATCATTTTGATCCACCCTAGGCTTATTCTTGTCCAATTAGGGTTTTTAACCAATCTTGTGCATCCAATAAGTTCATTTCTGTCATTGGATTAACATTTAGGTCATTTTCGTCCTCCCTAGACATATTCTTGTCCAATTAGGGTTTTTAACCAATCTTGTGCATCCAATGGGTGTGTTTGTATCATTGGATGATCAATTAGGTAATTTTCGTCCTCCCTAGGCTTATTCTTGTCCAATTAGGGTTTTTAACCAATCTTGAGCATCCAATAGGTGGGTTTGTGTCATTGGATGATCAATTAGGTCATTTTCGTCCTCCCTAGGCTTATTCTTGTCCAATTAGGGTTTTTAACCAATCTTGTGCATCCAATAGGTGTGTTTGTGTCATTGGATGATCAATTAGGTCATTTTCGTCCTCCCAAAGCTTATTCTCGACCAATTAGGGTTTTTAACCAATCTTGTGCATCCAATAGGTTCATTTGTGTCATTGGATTAACATTTAGGTCATTTTCGTCCTCCCTAGTCATATTCTTATCCAATTAGGGTTTTTAACCAATCTTGTGCATCCAATAGGTGTGTTTGTGTCATTGGATGATCAATTAGGTCATTTTCGTCCTCCCTAGGCTTATTCTTGTTCAATTAGGGTTATTAACCAATCTTGTGCATCCAATAGGTGTGTTTGTGTCATTGGATGATCAATTAGGTCATTTTCGTCATCCCTAGGCTTATTCTTGTCCAATTAGGGTTTTTAACCAATCTTGTGCATCCAATAGGTGTGTTTGTGGCAATGGATGATCAATTAGGTCATTTTCGTCCTCCCTAGGCTTATTCTTGTCCAATTAGGGTTGTTAACCAATCTTGTGCATCCAATAGGTGTGTTTGTGTCATTGGATGATCAATTAGGTCATTTTCGTCCTCCCTAGGCTTATTCTTGTCCAATTAGGGTTTTTAACCAATCTTGTGCATCCAATAAGTTCATTTGTGTCATTGGATTAACATTTAGGTCATTTTCGTCCTCCCTAGGCATATTCTTGTCCAATTAGGGTTTTTAACCAATCTTGTGCATCCAATAAGTTCATTTGTGTTGCATCCAATAAGTTCATTTGTGTTATTGGATTAACATTTAGGTCATTTTCGTCCTCCCTTGGCATATTCTTGTCCAATTAGGGTTTTTAACCAATCGTGTGTATCCAATAGGTGTGTTTGTTTCATTGGATTAACATTTAGGTCATTTTCGTCCTCCCTAGGCATATTCTTGTCCACTTAGGGTTTTAACCAAAGTTTTGCATCCAATAGGTGTGTTTGTGTCATTGGATGATCAATTAGGTCATTTTCGTCCTCCCTAGGCTTATTCTTGTCCAATTAGGGTTTTTAACCAATCTTGTGCATCCAATAAGTTCATTTGTGTCATTGCATTAACATTTAGGTCATTTTCGTCCTCCCTAGGCATATTCTTGTCCAATTAGGGTTTTTAACCAATCTTGTGCATCCAATAGGTGTGTTTGTGTAATTGGATGATCAATTAGGTCATTTTCGTCCTCCCTCGGCTTATTCTTGTCCAATTAGGGTTTTTAACCAATCTGGTGCATCCAATAAGTTTGTTTGTGTCATTGAATTAATAATTAGGTCATTTTCGTCCTTCCTAGGCATATTCTTGTCCAATTAGGGTTTTTAACCAATCTTGTGCATCCAATAGGTGTGTTTGTGTCATTGGATGATCAATTAGGTCATTTTCGTCCTCCCTAGGCTTATTCTTGTCCAATTAGGGTTTTTAACCAATCTTGTGCATCCAATAAGTTTGTTTGTGTCATTGAATTAATATTTAGGTCATTTTCGTCCTCCCAAGGTATATTCTTGTCCAATTAGGGTTTTTAACCAATCTTGTGCATCCAATAAGTTCATTTGTGTCATTGGATTAACATTTAGGTCATTTTCGTCCTCCCTAGGCATATTCTTGTCCAATTAGGGTTTTTAACCAATCTTGTGCATCCAATAGGTGTGTTTGTGTCATTGGATGATCAATTAGGTCATTTTCGTCCTCCCTAGGCATATTCTTGTCCAGTTAGGGTTTTTAACCAATCTTGTGCATCCAATAGGTGTGTTTACGTCATTGGATGATCAATTAGGTCATTTTCGTCCTCCCTAGGCTTATTCTTGTCCAATTAGGGTTTTTAAGCAATCTTGATCATCCAATAAGTTCATTTGTGTCATTGGATTAACATTTAGGTCATTTTCGTCCTCCCTAGGCATATTCTTGTCCAATTAGGGTTTTTAACCAATCTTGTGCATCCAATAGGTGTGTTTGTGTCATTGGATGATCAATTAGGTCATTTTCGTCCTCCCTGTGCTTATTCTTGTCCAATTAGGGTTTTTAACCAATCTTGTGCATCCAATAAGTTCATTTGTGTCATTGGATTAACATTTAGGTCATTTTCGTCCTCCCTAGGCATATTCTTGTCCAATTAGGGTTTTTAACCAATCTTGTGCATCCAATAGGTGTGTTTGTGTCATTGGATGATCAATTACGTCATTTTCGTCATCCCTAGGCTTATTCTTGTCCAATTAGGGTTTTTAACCAATCTTGTGCATCCAATAAGTTTGTTTGTGTCATTGAATTAATATTTAGGTCATTTTCGTCCTCCCTAGGCTTATTCTTGTCCAATTAGGGTTTTTAACCAATCTTGTGCATCCAATAAGTTCATTTGTGTCATTAGATTAACATTTAGGTCATTTTCGTCCTCCCTAGGCATACTCTTGTCCAATTAGGGTTTTTAATCAATCTTGTGTATCCAATAGGTGTGTTTGTGTCATTGGATGATCAATTAGGTCATTTTCGTCCTCCGTAGGCTTATTCTTGTCCAATTAGGGTTTTTAACCAATCTTGTGCATCCAATAGGTGTGTTTGTGTCATTGGATGATCAATTAGGTCATTTTCATCCTCCCTAGGCTTATTCTTGTCCAATTAGGGTTTTTAACCAACCTTGTGCATCCAATAGGTGTGTTTGTGTCATTGGATGATCAATTAGGTCATTTTCGTCCTCCCTAGGCTTATTCTTGTTCAATTAGGGTTTTTAACCAATCTTGTGCATCCAATAGGTGTGTTTGTGTCATTGGATGATCAATTAGGTCATTTTCATCCTTCCTAGGCTTATTCTTGTCCAATTAGGGTTTTTAACCAACCTTGTGCATCCAATAGGTGTGTTTGTGTCATTGGATGATCAATTAGGTCATTTTCGTCCTCCCTAGGCTTATTCTTGTTCAATTAGGGTTTTTAACCAATCTTGTGCATCCAATAGGTGTGTTTGTGTCATTGGATGATCAATTAGGTCATTTTCGTCCTCCCTAGGCTTATTCTTGTTTAATTAGGGTTTTTAACCAATCTTGTGCATCCAATAGGTTTGTTTGTGTCATTGGATGATCAATTAGGTCATTTTCGTCCTCCTTAGGCTTATTCTTGTCCAATTAGGGTTTTTAACCAATCTTGTGCATCCAATAGGTGTGTTTGTGTCATTGGATGATCAATTAGGTCATTTTCGTCCACCCTAGGCTTATTCTTGTCCAATTAGGGTTTTTAACTAATTTTGTGCATCCAATAAGTTCATTTGTGTCATTGGATGATCAATTAGGTAATTTTCGTCCTCCCTAGGCATATTCTTGTACAACTAGGGTTTTTAACCAATCTTGTGCATCCAATAAGTTCATTTGTGTCATTGGATGACCAATTAGGTCATTTTCGTCCTCCCTAGGCATATTCTTGTCCAACTAGGGTTTTTAACCAATCTTGTGCAACCAATAGGTGTGTTTGTGTCATTGGATGATCAATTAGGTCATTTTCGTCCTCCTTAGGCTTATTCTTGTCCAATTAGGGTTTTTAACCAATCTTGTGCATCCAATAGGTGTGTTTGTGTCATTGGATGATCAATTAGGTCATTTTCGTCCTACGTAGGCTTATTCTTGTCCAATTAGGGTTTTTAACCAATCTTGTGCATCCAATAGGTGTGTTTGTGTCATTGGATGATCAATTAGGTCATTTTTGTCCTCCCTAGGCTTATTCTTGTCCAATTAGGGTTTTTAACCAGTCTTGTGCATCCAATAGGTGTGTTTGTGTCATTGGATGATCAATTAGGTCATTTTCGTCCTCCCTAGGCTTATTCTTGTCCAATTAGGGTTTTTAACAAATCTTGTGCATCCAATAAGTTCATTTGTGTCATTGGATGATCAATTAGGTCATTTTCGTCCTCCCTAGGCGTATTCTTGTACAACTAGGGTTTTTAACCAATCTTGTGCATCCAATAAGTTCATTTGTGTCATTGGATGATCAATTAGGTCATTTTCGTCCTCCCTAGGCATATGTTTGTCCAACTAGGGTTTTTAACCAATCATGTGCATCCAATAGGTGTGTTTGTGTCATTGGATGATCAATTAGGTCATTTTCGTCCTCCTTAGGCTTATTCTTGTCCAATTAGGGTTTTTAACCAATCTTGTGCATCCAATAGGTGTGTTTGTGTCATTGGATGATCAATTAGGTCATTTTCGTCCTCCCTAGGCATGTTCTTGTCCAACTAGGGTTTTTAACCAATCTTGTGCATTCAATAGGTGTGTTTGTGTCATTGGATGATCAATTAGGTCATCTTCGTCCTCCCTAGGTTTATTCTTGTCCAATTAGGGTTTTTAACCAATCTTGTGCATCCAATAACTTTGTTTGTTTCATTATATTAATATTTAGGTCATTTTCGTCCTCCCTAGGCATATTCTTGTCCAATTAGCGTTTTTAACCAATCTTGTGCATCCAATAGGTGTGTTTGTGTCATTGGATGATCAATTAGGTCATTTTCGTCCTCCCTAGGCATATTCTTGTCCAATTAGGGTTTTTAACCAATCTTGTGCATCCAATAGGTGTGTTTGTGTCATTGGATGATCAATTAGGTCATTTTCGTCCTCCCTAGGCTTATTCTTGTCCAATTAGGGTTTTTAACCAATCTTGTGCATCCAATAAGTTCATTAGTGTCATTGGATGATCAATTAGGTCATTTTCGTCCTCCCTAGGCATGTTCTTGTCCAACTAGGTTTTTTAACCAATTTTGTGAATCCAATAGGTGTGTTTGTGTCATTGGATGATCAATTAGGTCATTTTCGTCCTCCCTAGGCTTATTCTTGTCCAATTAGGGTTTTTAACCAATCTTGTGCATCCAATAAGTTCATTAGTGTCATTGGATGATCAATTAGGTAATTTTCTTCCTCCCTAGGCATGTTCTTGTCCAACTAGGGTTTTTAACCAATCTTGTGCATCCAATAGGTGTGTTTGTGTCATTGGATGATCAATTAGGTAATTTTCGTCCTCCCTAGGCTTATTCCTGTCCAATTAGGGTTTTGAACCAATCTTGTGCATCCAATAAGTTCATTTGTGTCATTGGATGATCAATTAGGTCATTTTCGTCCTCCCTAGGCATATTCTTGTCCAGTTAGGGTTTTTAACCAATCTTGTGCATCCAATAGCTGTGTTTGTGTCATTGGATGATCAATTAGGTCATTTTCGTCCTCCCTAGGCTTATGCTTGTCCAATTAGGGTTTTTAACCAATCTTGTGCATCCAATAAGTTTGTTTGTGTCATTGAATTAATATTTAGGTCATTTTCATCCTCCCTAGGCATATTCTTGTCCAGCTAGGGTTTTTAACCAATCTTGTGCATCCAATAGGTGTGTTTGTGTCATTGGATTAACATTTAGGTCATTTTCGTCCTCCCTAGGCATATTCTTGTCCAATTAGGGTTTTTAACCAATCTTGTGCATCCAATAGGTGTGTTTGTGTCATTGGATGATTAATTAGGTCATTTTCGTCCTCCCTAGGCTTATTCTTGTCCAATTAGGGTTTTTAACCAATCTTGTGCATCTAATAAGTTCATTTGTGTCATTGGATGATCAATTAGGTCATTTTCGTCCTCCCTAGGCTTATTCTTGTCCAATTAGGATTTTTAACCTATCTTGTGCATCCAATAAGTTGAGTTGTGTCATTGGATTAACATTTAGGTCATTTTCGTTCTCCCTAGGCTTATTCTTGTCCAATTAGGGTTTTTAACCAATCTTGTGCATCCAATAAGTTCATTTGTGTTATTGGATTACATTTAGGTCATATTCGTCCTCCCTAGGCATATTCTTGTCCAATTAGGGTTTTTAACCAATCTGGTGCATCCAATAGGTGTGTTTGTGTCATTGGATGATCAATTAGGTCATTTTCATCCTACCTAGGCATATTCTTGTCCAGTTAGGGTTTTTAATCAATCTTGTGCATCCAATAGGTGTGTTTGTGTCATTGGATGATCAATTAGGTCATTTTCGTCCTCCCTAGGCTTATTCTTGTCCAATTAGGGTTTTTAACCAATCTTGTGCATCCAATAGGTGTGTTTGTGTCATTGGATGATCAATTAGGTCATTTTCGTCCTCCCTAGGCTTATTCTTGTTCAGTTAGGGTTTTTAACCAATCTTGTGCATCCAATACGTGTGTTTGTGTCGTTGGATGATCAATTAGGTCATTTTCGCCCTCCCGAGGCTTATTCTTGACCAATTAGGGTTTTTAACCAATCTTGTGCATCCAATTGGTTCATTTGTGTCATTGGATTAACATTTAGGTCATTTTCGTCCTACCTAGTCATATTCTTGTCCAATTAAGGTTTTTAACCAATCTTGTGCATCCAATAGGTGTGTTTGTGTCATTGGATAATCAATTAGGTCATTATCGTCCTCCCTAGGCGTATTCTTGTCCAATTAGGGTTTTTAACCAATCTTGTGCATCCAATAGGTGTGTTTGTGTCATTGGATGATCAATTAGGTCATTTTCGTCCTCCCTAGGCTTATTCTTGTTCAATTAGGGTTTTTAACCAATCTTGTGCATCCAACAGGTTTGTTTGTGTCATTGGATGATCAATTAGGTCATTTTCGTCCTCCCTAGGCTTATTCTTGTCCAATTAGGGTTTTTAACCAATCTTGTGCATCCAATAGGTGTGTTTGTGTCATTGAATTAACATTTAGGTCATTTTCGTCCTTCCTAGGCATATTCTTGTCCAATTAGGGTTTTTAACCAATCTTGTGCATCCAATACGTGTGTTTGTGTCATTGGATGATCAATTACGTCATTTTGATCCTCCCTAGGCTTATTCTTGTCCAATTAGGGTTTTTAACCAATCTTGTGCATCCAATAAGTTCATTTGTGTCATTGGATTAACATTTAGGTCATTTTCGTCCTCCCTAGGCACATTCTTGTCCAATTAGGGTTTTTAACCAATCTTGAGCATCCAATAGGTGTGTTTGTGTCATTGGATGATCAATTGGGTTATTTTCGTCCTCCCTAGGCTTATTCTTGTCCAATTAGGGTTTTTAACCAATCTTGTGCATCCAATAGGTGTGTTTGTGTCGTTGGATGATCAATTATGTCATTTTCGTCCTCCCGAAGCTTATTCTCGACCAATTAGGGTTTTTAACCAATCTTGTGCATCCAATAGGTTCATTTATGTCATTGGATTAACATTTAGGTCATTTTCGTGCTCCCTAGTCATATTCTTATCCAATTAGGGTTTTTAACCAATCTTGTGAATCCAATAGGTGTGTTTGTGTCATTGGATGATCAATTAGGTCATTTTCGTCCTCCCGAAGCTTATTCTCGACCAATTAGGGTTTTTAACCAATCTTGTGCATCCAATAGGTTCATTTGTGTCATTGGATTAACATTTAGGTCATTTTCGTCCTCCCTAGTCACATTCTTATCCAATTAGGGTTTTTAACCAATCTTGTGCATCCAATAGGTGTGTTTGTGTCATTGGATGATAAATTAGGTCATTTTCGTCCTCCCTAGGCTTATTCATGTTCAATTAGGGTTTTTAACCAATCTTGTGCATCCAATAGGTGTGTTTGTGTCATTGGATGATCAATTAGGTCATTTTCGTCCTCCTTAGGCTTATTCTTGTCCAATTAGGGTTTTTAACCAATCTTGTGCATCCAATAGGTGTGTTTGTGTCATTGGATGATCAATTAGGTCATTTTCTTCCTCCCTAGGCTTATTCTTGTCCAATTAGGGTTTTTAACCAATCTTGTGCATCCAATAGGTGTGATAGTGTCATTGGATGATCAATTATGTCATTTTGATCCTCCCTAGGCTTATTCTTGTCCAATTAGGGGTTTTAACCAAACTTGTGCATCCAATAAGTTCATTTGGGTCATTGGATTAACATTTAGGTCATTTTCGTCCTCCCTAGGCATATTCTTGTCCAATTAGGGTTTTTAACCAATCTTGTGCATCCAATAGGTGTGTTTGTGTCATTGGATGATCAATTAGGTCATTTTGATCCTCCCTATGCTTATTCTTGTCCAATTAGGGTTTTTAACCAATCTTGTGCATCCAATAAGTTCATTTGTGTCATTGGATTAACATTTAGGTCATGTTCATCATCCCTAGTCATATTCTTATCCAATTAGGGTTTTTAACCAATCTTGTGCTTCCAATAGGTGTGTTTGTGTCATTGGATGATAATTTAGGTCATTTTCTTCCTCCCTAGGCTTATTCTTGTCCAATTAGGGTTTTTAACCAATCTAGTGCATCCAATAGGTGTGTTTGTGTCATTGGATGATCAATTAGGTCATTTTCGCCCTCCCGAGGCTTATTCTCGACCAATTAAGGTTTTTAACCAATCTTGTGCATCCAATAGGTTCATTTGTGTCATTGGATTAACATTTAGGTCATTTTCGTGCTCCCTAGTCATATTCTTGTCCAATTAGGGTTTTTAACCAATCTTGTGCATCCAATAGGTGTGTTTGTGTCATTGGATGATCAATTAGGTCATTTTCGTCCTCCTTAGGCTTTTTCTTGTCCAATTAGGGTTTTTAACCAATCTTGTGCATCCAATAGGTGTGTTTGTGTCATTGGATGATCAATTAGGTCATTTTGATCCTCCCTAGGCTTATTCTTTTCCAATTAGGGTTTTTAATCAATCTTGTGCATTCAATAAGTTCATTTGTGTCATTAAATTAACATTTAGGTCATTTTCGTCCTCCCAAGTCATATTCTTGTCCAATTAGGGTTTTTAACCAATCTTGTGCATCCAATAGGTGTGTTTGTGTCATTGGATGATCAATTAGGTCATTTTCGTCCTCCCGAAGCTTATTCTCGACCAATTAGGGTTTTTAACCAATCTTGTGCATCCAATAGGTTCATTTGTGTCATTGGATTAACATTTAGGTCATTTTCGTCCTCCCTAGTCATATTCTTATCCAATTTGGGTTTTTAACCAATCATTTGCATCCAATAGGTGTGTTTGTGTCATTGGATGATCAATTAGGTCATTTTCGTCCTCCCTAGGCTTATTCTTGTTCAATTGGGGTTTTTAACCAATCTTGTGCATCCAATAGGTGTGTTTGTGTCATTGGATGATCAATTAGGTCATTTTCGTCCTCCCTAGGCTTATTCTTGTTCAATTAGGGTTTTTAACCAATCTTGTGCATCCAATAGGTGTGTTTGTGTCATTGGATGATCAATTAGGTCATTTTCGTCCTCCCTAGGCTTATTCTTGTTCAATTGTGCTTTTTAACCAATCTTGTGCATCCAATAGGTGTGTTTGTGTCATTGGATGATCAATTAGGTCATTTTCGTCCTCCCTAGGCTTATTCTTGTTCAATTAGGGTTTTTAACCAATCTTGTGCATCCAATAGGTTTGTTTTTGTCATTGGATGATCAATTAGGTCATTTTCGTCCTCCCTAGGCTTATTCTTGTCCAATTAGGGTTTTTAACCAATCTTGTGCATCCAATAGGTGTGTTTGTGTCATTGGATGATCAATTAGGTCATTTTCGTCCTCCCTAAGCTGATTCTTGTCCAATTAGGGTTTTTAACCAATCTTGTGCATCCAATAAGTTGAATTTTGTCATTGGATTTACATTTAGGTCATTTTCGTCCTCCCTAGGCTTATTCTTGTCCAATTAGGGTTTTTAACCAATCTTGTGCATCCAATAAGTTCATTTGTGTCATTGGATTAACATTTAGGTCATTTTCGTCCTCCCTAGGCATATTCTTGTCCAATTAGGGTTTTTAACCAATCTTGTGCATCCAATAGGTGTGTTTGTGTCATATGATGATCAATTAGGTCATTTTCGTCCTCCCTAGGCATATTCTTGTCCAATTAGGGTTTTTAACTAATCTTGTGCATCCAATAAGTTCATTTGTGTCATTGGATGATCAATTAGGTCATTTTCGTCCTCTCTAGGCATATTCTTGTCCAATTAGGGTTTTTAACCAATCTTGTGCATCCAATAAGTTGAGTTGTGTCATTGGATTAACATTTATGTCATTTTCGTCCTCCCTAGGATTATTCTTGTCCAATTAGGGTTTTTAACCAATCTTGTGCATCCAATAAGTTCATTTGTGTCATTGGATTAACATTTAGGTCATTTTCGTCCTCCCTAGGCATATTCTTGTCCAATTAGGGTTTTTAACCAATCTTGTGCATCCAATAGGTGTGTTTGTGTCATTGGAAGATCAATTAGGTCATTTTCGTCCTCCCTAGGCTTATTCTTGTCCAATTAGGGTTTTTAACCAATCTTGTGTATCCAATATGTTCATTTGTGTCATTGGATGATCAATTAGGTCATTTTTCGTCCTCCCTAGGCTTATTCTTGTCCAATTAGGGTTTTTAACCAATCTTGTGCATCCAATAAGTTCATTTGTGTCATTGGATTAACATTTAGGTCATTTTCGTCCTCCCTAGGCATATTCTTGTCCAATTAGGGTTTTTAACCAATCTTGTGCATCCAATAGGTGTGTTTGTGTCATTGGTTGATCAATTAGGTCATATTGATCCTCCCTAGGCTTATTCTTGTCCAATTAGGGTTTTTAACCAATCTTGTGCATCCAATAGGTGTGTTTGTGTCATTGGATGATCAATTAGGTCATTTTCGCCCTCCCGAGGCTTATTCTCGACCAATTAGGGTTTTTAACCAATCTTGTGCATCCAATAGGTGCATTTGTGTCATTGGATTAACATTTAGGTCATTTTCGTCCTCCCTAGTCATATTCTTGTCCAATTAGGGTTTTTAACCAATCTTGTGCATCCAATAGGTGTGTGTGTGTCATTGGATGATCAATTAGGTCATTATCGTCCTCCCTAGGCGTATTCTTGTCCAATTAGGGTTTTTAACCAATCTTGTGCATCCAATAGGTGTGTTTGTGTCATTGGATGATCAATTAGGTCATTTTCGTCCTCCCTAGGCTTATTCTTGTTCAATTAGGGTTTTTAACCAATCTTGTGCATCCAATAGGTTTGTTTGTGTCATTGGATGATCAATTAGGTCACTTTCGTCCTCCCTAGGCTTATTCTTGTCCAATTAGGGTTTTTAACCAATCTTGTGCATCCAATAGGTGTGTTTGTGTCATTGGATGATCAATTAGATCATTTTGATCCACCCTAGGCTTATTCTTGTCCAATTAGGGTTTTTAACCAATCTTGTGCATCCAATAAGTTCATTTCTGTCATTGAATTAACATTTAGGTCATTTTCGTCCTCCCTAGACATATTCTTGTCCAAATAGGGTTTTTAATCAATCTTGTGCATCCAGTAGGTGTGTTTGTGTCATTGGATGATCAAATAGGTAATTTTCTTCCTCCCTAGCCTTATTCTTGTCCAATTAGGGTTTTTAACCAATCTTGTGCATCCAATACGTGTGTTTGTGTCATTGGATGATCAATTACGTCATTTTGATCCTCCCTAGGCTTATTCTTGTCCAATTAGGGTTTTTAACCAATCTTGTGCATCCAATAAGTTCATTTGTGTCATTGGATTAACATTTAGGTCATTTTCGTCCTCCCTAGGCACATTCTTGTCCAATTAGGGTTTTTAACCAATCTTGAGCATCCAATAGGTGTGTTTGTGTCATTGGATGATCAATTTGGTTATTTTCGTCCTCCCTAGGCTTATTCTTGTCCAATTAGGGTTTTTAACCAATCTTGTGCATCCAATAGGTGTGTTTGTGTCGTTGGATGATCAATTAGGTCATTTTCGTCCTCCCGAAGCTTATTCTCGACCAATTAGGGTTTTTAACCAATCTTGTGCATCCAATAGGTTCATTTGTGTCATTGGATTAACATTTAGGTCATTTTCGTGCTCCCTAGTCATATTCTTATCCAATTAGGGTTTTTAACCAATCTTGTGAATCCAATAGGTGTGTTTGTGTCATTGGATGATCAATTAGGTCATTTTCGTCCTCCCGAAGCTTATTCTCGACCAATTAGGGTTTTTAACCAATCTTGTGCATCCAATAGGTTCATTTGTGTCATTGGATTAACATTTAGGTCATTTTCGTCCTCCCTAGTCATATTCTTATCCAATTAGGGTTTTTAACCAATCTTGTGCATCCAATAGGTGTGTTTGTGTCATTGGATGATCAATTCGGTCATTTTCGTCCTCCCGAAGCTTATTCTCGACCAATTAGGGTTTTTAACCAATCTTGTGCATCCAATAGGTTCATTTGTGTCATTGGATTAACATTTAGGTCATTTTCGTCCTCCCGAGTCATATTCTTATCCAATTAGGGTTTTTAACCAATCTTGTGCATTCAATAGGTGTGTTTGTGTTATTGGATGATCAATTAGGTCATTTTCGTCCTCCCTAGGCTTATTCTTGTTCAATTAGGGTTTTTAACCAATCTTGTGCATCCAATAGGTGTGTTTGTGTCATTGGATGATCAATTAAGTCATTTTCGTCCTCCCTAGGCTTATTCTTGTTTAATTAGGGTTTTTAACCAATCTTGTGCATCCAATAGGTTTGTTTGTGTCATTGGATGATCAATTAGGTCATTTTCGTCCTCCTTAGGCTTATTCTTGTCCAATTAGGGTTTTTAACCAATCTTGTGCATCCAATAGGTTTGTTTGTGTCATTGGATGATCAATTAGGTCATTTTCGTCCTCCTTAGGCTTATTCTTTTCCAATTAGGGTTTTTAACCAATCTTGTGCATCCAATAGGTGTGTTTGTGTCATTGGATGATCAATTAGGTCATTTTCTTCCTCCCTAGGCTTATTCTTGTCCAATTAGGGTTTTTAACCAATCTTGTGCATCCAATAGGTGTGTTTGTGTCATTGGATGATCAATTATGTCATTTTGATCCTCCCTAGGCTTATTCTTGTCCGATTAGGGTTTTTAACACATCTTGTGCATCAAATAGGTGTGTTTGTGTCATTGGATTAACATTTAGGTAATTTTCGTCCTCCCTAGGCATATTCTTGTCCAATTAGGGTTTTTAACCAATCTTGTGCATCCAATAGGTGTGTTTGTGTCAATTGATGATCAATTAGGTCATTTTGATCCTCCCTATGCTTATTCTTGTCCAATTAGGGTTTTTAACCAATCTTGTGCATCCAATAAGTTCATTTGTGTCATTGGATTAACATTTAGGTCATTTTCATCCTCCCTAGTGATATTCTTATCCAATTAGGGTTTTTAACCAATCTTGTGCATCCAATAGGTGTGTTTGTATCATTGGATGATAATTTAGGTCATTTTCTTCCTCCCTAGGCTTATTCTTGTCCAATTAGGGTTTTTAACCAATCTTGTGCATCTAATAGGTGTGTTTGTGTCATTGGATGATCAATTAGGTCATTTTCGCCCTCCCGAGGCTTATTCTCGACCAATTAAGGTTTTTAACCAATCTTGTGCATCCAATAGGTTCATTTGTGTCATTGGATTAACATTTAGGTCATTTTCGTCCTCCCTAGTCATATTCTTGTCCAATTAGGGTTTTTAACCAATCTTGTGCATCCAATAGGTGTGTTTGTGTCATTGGATGATGAGTTAGGTCATTATCGTCCTCCTAGGCGTATTCTTGTCCAATTAGGGTTTTTAACCAATCTTGTGCATCCAATAGGTTTGTTTGTGTCATTGGATGATAACTTAGGTCATTTTCGTCCTCCCTAGGCTTATTCTTGTCCAATTAGGGTTTTTAACCAATCTTGGGCATCCAATAGGTGTGTTTGTGTCATTGGATGATCAATTAGATCATTTTGATCCACCCTAGGCTTATTCTTGTCCAATTAGGGTTTTTGACAAATCTTGTGCATCCAATAAGTTCATTTGTGTCATTGAATTAACATTTAGGTCATTTTCGTCCTCCCTAGACATATTCTTGTCCAGTTAGGGTTTTTAACCAATCTTGTGCATCCAATAGGTGTGTTTGTGTCATTGGACGATCATTTAGGTCATTATCGTCCTCCCTAGGCGTATTCTTGTCCAATTAGGGTTTTTAACCAATCTTGTGCATCCAATAGGTGTGTTTGTGTCATTGGATGATCAATTAGGTCATTTTCGTCCTCCCTAGGCTTATTCTTGTCCAATTAGGGTTTTTAACCAATATTGTGCATCCAATAGGTGTGTTTGTGTCATTGGAAGATCAATTAGGTCATTTTCGTCCTCCCTAGGCTTATTCTTGTCCAATTAGGGTTTTTAACCAATCTTGTGCATCCAATAAGTTCATTTGTGTCATTGGATGATCAATTAGGTCATTTTCATCCTCCCTAGGCTTATTCTTGTCCAACTAGGGTTTTTAACCAATCTTGTGCATCCAATAGGTGTGTTTGTGTCATTGGATGATCAATTAGGTCATTTTCGTCCTTCCTAGGCTTATTCTTGTCCAATTAGGGTTTTTAAGCAATCTTGTGCATCCAATAAGTTCATTTGTGTCATTGGATTAACATTTAGGTCATTTTCGTCCTCCCTAGGCATATTCTTGTCCAATTAGGGTTTTTAACCAATCTTGTGCATCCAATAGGTGTGTTTGTGTCATTGGATGATCAATTAGGTCATTTTCGTCCTCCCTAGGCTTATTCTTGTCCAATTAGGGTTTTTAACCAATCTTGTGCATCCAATAACTTTGTTTGTGTCTTTGAATTAATATTTAGGTCATTTTCGTCCTCCATAGGCATATTCTTGTCCAATTAGGGTTTTTAACCAATCTTGTGCATCCAATAGGTGTGCTTGTGTCATTGGATGATCAATTAGGTCATTTTCGTCCTCCCAAGGCTTATTCTTGTCCAATTAGGGTTTTTAACCAATCTTGTGCATCCAATAAGTTCATTTGTGTCATTGGATTAACATTTAGGTCATTTTCGTCCTCCCTAGGCATATTCTTGTCCAATTAGGGTTTTTAACCAATCTTGTGCATCCAATAGGTGTGTTTGTGTCATTGGATGATCAATTAGGTCATTTTGATCCTCCCTAGGCTTATTCTTGTCCAATTAGGGTTTTTAACTAATCTTGTGCATCCAATAAGTTCATTTGTGTCATTGGATTAACATTTAGGTCATTTTCGTCCTCCCTAGTCATATTCTTGTCCAATTAAGGTTTTTAACCAATCTTGTGCATCCAATAGGTGTGTTTGTGTCATTGGATGATCAATTAGGTCATTATCGTCCTCCCTAGGCGTATTCTTGTCCAATTAGGGTTTTTAACCAATCTTGTGCATCCAATAGGTGTGTTTGTGTCATTGGATGATCAATTAGGTCATTTTCGTCCTCCCTAGGCTTATTCTTGTCCAATTAGGGTTTTTAACCAATCTTGTGCATCCAATAGGTGTGTTTGTGTCATTGGATGATCAATTAGATCATTTTGATCCACCCTAGGCTTATTCTTGTCCAATTAGGGTTTTTAACCAATCTTGTGCATCCAATAAGTTCATTTCTGTCATTGGATTAACATTTAGGTCATTTTCGTCCTCCCTAGACATATTCTTGTCCAATTAGGGTTTTTAACCAATCTTGTGCATCCAATAGGTGTGTTTGTGTCATTGGATGATCAATTAGGTCATTTTCGTCCTCCCTATGCTTATTCTTGTCCAATTAGGGTTTTTAACCAATCTTATGCATCCAATAGGTGTGTTTGTGGCAATGGATGATCAATTAGGTCATTTTCGTCCTCCCTAGGCTTATTCTTGTCCAATTAGGGTTTTTAACCGATCTTGTGCATCCAATAGGTGTGTTTGTGTCATTGGATGATCAATTAGGTCATTTTCGTCCTCTCTAGGCATATTCTTGTCCAATTAGGGTTTTTAACCAATCTTGTGCATCCAATAGGTGTGTTTGTGTCATTGGATGATCAATTAGGTCATTTTCGTCCTCCCTAGGATTATTCTTGTCCAATTAGGGTTTTTAACCAATCGTGTGCATCCAATAAGTTGAGTTGTGTCATTCGATTAACATTTAGGTCATTTTCGTCCTCCCTAGGCTTATTCTTGTCCAATTAGGGTTTTTAACCAATCTTGTGCATCCAATAAGTTCATTTGTGTCATTGGATTAACATTTAGGTCATTTTCGTCCTCCCTAGGCATATTCTTGTCCAATTAGGGTTTTTAATCAATCTTGTGCATCCAATAGGTGTGTTTGTGTCATTGGATAATCAATTAGGTCATTTTCACCCTCCCGAGGCTTATTCTCGACCAATTAGGGTTTTTAACCAATCTTGTGCATCCAATAGGTTCATTTGTGTCATTGGATTAACATTTAGGTCATTTTTGTCCTCCCTAGTCATATTCTTGGCCAATTAGGGTTTTTAACCAATCTTGTGCATCCAATAAGTTCATTTGTGTCATTGGATTAACATTTAGGTCATTTTCGTCCTCCCTAGGCATATTCTTGTCCAATTAGGGTTTTTAACCAATCTTGTGCATCCAATAGGTGTGTTTGTGTCATTGGATGATCAATTAGGTCATTTTGATCCTCCCTAGGCTTATTCTTGTCCAATTAGGGTTTTTAATCAATCTTGTGCATCCTATAAGTTCATTTGTGTCATTAAATTAACATTTAGGTGATTTTCGTCCTCCCTAGTCATATTCTTGTCCAATTAGGGTTTTTAACCAATCTTGTGCATCCAATAGGTGTGTTTGTGTCATTGGATGATAATTTAGGTCATTTTCTTTCTCCCTAGGCTTATTCTTGTCCAATTAGGGTTTTTAACCAATCTTGTGCATCCAATAGGTGTGTTTGTGTCATTGGATGATCAATTAGGTCATTTTTGTCCTCCCTAGACTTATTCTTGTCCAATTAGGATTTTTAACCAATGTTGTGCATCCAATAGGTGTGTTTGTGTCATTGGATGATCAATTAGGTAATTTTCGTCCTCCCTAGGCATATTCTTTTCCAATTAGGGTTTTTAACCAATATTGTGCATCCAATAGGTGTGTTTGTGTCATTGGATGATCAATTAGGTCATTTTCGTCCTCCCTAGGCTTATTCTTGTCCAATTAGGGTTTTAACCAGTCTTGTGGATCCAATAGGTGTGTTTATGTCATTGGATGATCAATTAGGTCATTTTCTTCATCCCTAGGCTTATTCTTGTCCAATTAGGGTTTTTAACCAATCTTGTGCATCCAATAAGTTCATTTATGTCATTGAATTAACATTTAGGTCATTTTCGTCCTCCCTAGGCATATTCTTGTCCAATTAGGGTTTTTAACCAATCTTGTGCATCCAATAGGTATGTTTGTGTCATTGGATGATCAATTAGGTCATTATCGTCCTCCCTAGGCGTATTCTTGTCCAATTAGGGTTTTTAACCAATCTTGTGCATCCAATAGGTGTGTTTGTGTCATTGGATGATCAATTAGGTCATTTTCGTCCTCCCTAGGCTTATTCTTGTTCAATTAGGGTTTTTAACCAATCTTGTGCATCCAACAGGTTTGTTTGTGTCATTGGATGATCAATTAGGTCATTTTCGTCCTCCCTAGGCTTATTCTTGTCCAATTAGGGTTTTTAACCAATCTTGTGCATCCAATAGGTGTGTTTGTGTCATTGAATTAACATTTAGGTCATTTTCGTCCTTCCTAGGCATATTCTTGTCCAATTAGGGTTTTTAACCAATCTTGTGCATCCAATACGTGTGTTTGTGTCATTGGATGATCAATTACGTCATTTTGATCCTCCCTAGGCTTATTCTTGTCCAATTAGGGTTTTTAACCAATCTTGTGCATCCAATAAGTTCATTTGTGTCATTGGATTAACATTTAGGTCATTTTCGTCCTCCCAAGGCACATTCTTGTCCAATTAGGGTTTTTAACCAATCTTGAGCATCCAATAGGTGTGTTTGTGTCATTGGATGATCAATTTGGTTATTTTCGTCCTCCCTAGGCTTATTCTTGTCCAATTAGGGTTTTTAACCAATCTTGTGCATCCAATAGGTGTGTTTGTGTCGTTGGATGATCAATTATGTCATTTTCGTCCTCCCGAAGCTTATTCTCGACCAATTAGGGTTTTTAACCAATCTTGTGCATCCAATAGGTTCATTTATGTCATTGGATTAACATTTAGGTCATTTTCGTGCTCCCTAGTCATATTCTTATCCAATTAGGGTTTTTAACCAATCTTGTGAATCCAATAGGTGTGTTTGTGTCATTGGATGATCAATTAGGTCATTTTCGTGTTCCCGAAGCTTATTCTCGACCAATTAGGGTTTTTAACCAATCTTGTGCATCCAATAGGTTCATTTGTGTCATTGGATTAACATTTAGGTCATTTTCGTCCTCCCTAGTCATATTCTTATCCAATTAGGGGTTTTAACCAATCTTGTGCATCCAATAGGTGTGTTTGTGTCATTGGATGATCAATTCGGTCATTTTCGTCCTCCCGAAGCTTATTCTCGACCAATTAGGGTTTTTAACCAATCTTGTGCATCCAATAGGTTCATTTGTGTCATTGGATTAACATTTAGGTCATTTTTGTCCTCCCTAGTCATATTCTTATCCAATTAGGGTTTTTAACCAATCTTGTGCATTCAATAGGTGTGTTTGTGTCATTGGATGATCAATTAGGTCATTTTCGTCCTCCCTAGGCTTATTCTTGTTCAATTAGGGTTTTTAACCAATCTTGTGCATCCAATAGGTGTGTTTGTGTCATTGGATGATCAATTAAGTCATTTTCGTCCTCCCTAGGCTTATTCTTGTTTAATTAGGGTTTTTAACCAATCTTGTGCATCCAATAGGTTTGTTTGTGTCATTGGATGATCAATTAGGTCATTTTCGTCTTCCTTAGGCTTATTCTTGTCCAATTAGGGTTTTTAACCAATCTTGTGCATCCAATAGGTTTGTTTGTGTCATTGGATGATCAATTAGGTCATTTTCGTCCTCCTTAGGCTTATTCTTGTCCAATTAGGGTTTTTAACCAATCTTGTGCATCCAATAGGTGTGTTTGTGTCATTGGATGATCAATTAGGTCATTTTCTTCCTCCCTAGGCTTATTCTTGTCCAATTAGGGTTTTTAACCAATCTTGTGCATCCAATAGGTGTGTTTGTGTCATTGGATGATCAATTATGTCATTTTGATCCTCCCTAGGCTTATTCTTGTCCGATTAGGGTTTTTAACACATCTTGTGCATCAAATAGGTGTGTTTGTGTCATTGGATTAACATTTAGGTAATTTTCGTCCTCCCTAGGCATATTCTTGTCCAATTAGGGTTTTTAACCAATCTTGTGCATCCAATAGGTGTGTTTGTGTTATTGGATGATCAATTAGGTCATTTTGATCCTCCCTAGGCTTATTCTTGTCCAATTAGGGTTTTTAATCAATCTTGTGCATCCAATAAGTTCATTTGTGTCATTAAATTAACATTTAGGTCATTTTCGTCCTCCCTAGTCATATTCTTGTCCAATTAGGGTTTTTAACCAATCTTGTGCATCCAATAGGTGTGTTTGTGTCATTGGATGATCAATAAGGTCATTTTCGTCCTCCCGAAGCTTATTCTCGACCAATTAGGGTTTTTAACCAATCTAGTGCATCCAATAGGTTCATTTGTGTCATTGGATTAACATTTAGGTCATTTTCGTCCTCCCTAGTCATATTCTTATCCAATTAGGGTTTTTAACCAATCTTGTGCATCCAATAGGTGTGTTTGTGTCATTGGATGATCAATTAGGTCATTTTCGTCCTCCCTAGGCTTATTCTTGTTCAATTAGGGTTTTTAACCAATCTTGTGCATCCAATAGGTTTGTTTGTGTCATTGGATGATCAATTAGGTCATTTTCGTCCTCCCTAGGCTTATTCTTGTCCAATTAGGGTTTTTAACACATCTTGTGCATCCAATAGGTGTGTTTGTGTCCTTGGATGATCAATTAGGTCATTTTCGTCCTCCCTATGCTTATTCTTGTCCAATTAGGGTTTTTAACCAATCTTGTGCATCCAATAGGTGTGTTTGTGTCATTGGATGATCAATTAGGTCATTTTCTTCCTCCCTAGGCTTATTCTTGTCCAACTAGGGTTTTTAACCAATCTTGTGCATCCAATAGGTGTGTTTGTGTCATTGGATGATCAATTATTTATTTTGATCCTCCCTAGGCTTATTCTTGTCCAATTAGGGTTTTTAACCAAACTTGTGCGTCCAATAAGTTCATTTGTGTCATTGGATTAACATTTAGGTCATTTTCGTCCTCCCTAGGCATATTCTTGTCCAATTAGGGTTTTTAACCAATCTTGTGCATCCAATAGGTGTGTTTGTGTCATTGGATGATCAATTAGGTTACTTTGATCCTCCCTAGGCTTATTCTTGTCCAATTAGGGTTTTTAACCAATCACCTGCATCCAATAAGTTCATTTGTGTCATTGGATTAACATTTAGGTCATTTTCGTCCTCCCTAGGCATATTCTTGTCCAATTAGGGTTTTTAACCAATCTTGTGCATCCAATAGGTGTGTTTGTGTCATTGGATGATCAATGTAGGTCATTTTCGTCCTCCCTAGGCATATTCTTGTCCAATTATGGTTTTTAACCCATCTTATTCATCCAGTAGGTGTGTTTGTGTCATTGGATGATCAATTTAGGTCATTTTCGTCCTCCCTAGGCATATTCTGGTCCAATTAGGTTTTTTAACCAATCTTGTGCATCCAATAGGTGTGTTTGTGTCATTGGATGATCAATTAGGTCATTTTCGTCCTCCCTAGGCTTATTCTTGTCCAATTAGGGTTTTTAACCAATCTTGTGCATCCAATAGGTGTGTTTGTGTCATTGGATGATCAATTAGGTCATATTCTTCCTCCCTAGGCTTATTCTTGTCCAATTAGGGTTTCTAATAAATCTTGTGCATCCAATAGGTGTGTTTGTGTCATTGGATGATCAATTATGTCATTTTGATCCTCCCTAGGCTTATTCTTGTCCAATTAGGGTTTTTAACCAAACTTGTGCATCCAATAAGTTCATTTGTGTCATTGAATTAACATTTAGGTCATTTTCGTCCTCCCTAGACATATTCTTGTCCAATTAGGGTTTTTAACCAATCTTGTGCATCCAATAGGTGTGTTTGTGTCATTGGATGATCAATTAGGTAATTTTCGTCCTCCCTAGGCTTATTCTTGTTCAATTATGCTTTTTAACCAATCTTGTGCATCCAATAGGTGTGTTTGTGTCATTGGATGATCAATTAGGTCATTTTCGTCCTCCCGAAGCTTATTCTCGACCAATTAGGGTTTTTAACCAATCTTGTGCATCCAATAGGTTCATTTGTGTCATTGGATTAACATTTAGGTCGTTTTCGTCCTCCCTAGTCATACTCTTATCCAATTAGGGTTTTTAACCAATCTTGTGCATCCAATAGGTGTGTTTGTGTCATTGGATGATCAATTAGGTAATTTTCGTCCTCCCTAGGCATATTCTTGTTCAATTAGGGTTTTTAACCAATCTTGTGCATCCAATAGGTGTGTTTGTGTCATTGGATGATCAATTAGGTCATTTTCGTCCTCCCTAGGCTTGTTCTTGTTCAATTAGGGTTTTTAACCAATCTTGTGCATCCAATAGGTTTGTTTGTGTCATTGGATGATCAATTAGATCATTTTCGTCCTCCCTAGGCTTATTCTTGTCCAATTAGGGTTTTTAACACATCTTGTGCATCAAATACGTGTGTTTGTGTCTTTGGTTGATCAATTAGGTCATTTTCGTCCTCCCCAAGCTTCTTCTCGACCAATTAGGGTTTTTAACCAATCTTCTGCATCCAATAGGTTCAATTGTGTCATTGGATTAACATTTAGGTCATTTTCGTCCTCCCTAGTCATATTCTTATCCAATTAGGGTTTTTAACCAATCTTGTGCATCCAATAGGTGTGTTTGTGTCATTGGATGATCAATTAGGTCATTTTCGTCCTCCCTAGGCTTATTCTTGTTCAATTAGGGTTTTTAACCAATCTTGTGCATCCAATAGGTTTGTTTGTGTCATTGGATGATCAATTAGGTCATTTTCGTCCTCCCTAGGCTTATTCTTGTCCAATTAGGGTTTTTAAAACATCTTGTGCATCAAATAGGTGTGTTTGTGTCTTTGGATGATCAATTAGGTCATTTTCGTCCTCCCTATGCTTATTCTTGTCCAATTAGGGTTTTTAACCAATCTTGTGCATCCAATAGGTGTGTTTGTGTCATTGGATGATCAATTAGGTCATTTTCTTCCTCCCTAGGCTTATTCTTGTCCAATTAGGGTTTTTAACCAATCTTGTGCATCCAATAGGTGTGTTTGTGTCATTGGATGATCAATTATTTCATTTTGATCCTCCCTAGGCTTATTCTTGTCCAATTAGGGTTTTTAACCAAACTTGTGCATCCAATAAGTTCATTTGTGTCATTGGATTAACATTTAGGTCATTTTCGTCCTCCCTAGGCATATTCTTGTCCAATTAGGGTTTTTAACCAATCTTGTGCATCCAATAGGTGTGTTTGTGTCATTGGATGATCAATTAGGCCATTTTGATCCTCCCTATGCTTATTCTTGTCCAATTAGGGTTTTTAACCAATCTAGTGCATCCAATAAGTTCATTTGTGTCATTGGATTAACATTTAGGTCATTTTCGTCCTCCCTATTCATATTCTTATCCAATTAGGTTTTTAAACCAATCTTGTGCATACAATAGGTGTGTTTGTGTCATTGGATGATAATTTAGGTCATTTTCTTCCTCCCTAGGCTTATTCTTGTCCAATTAGGGTTTTTAACCAATCTTGTGCATCCAATAGGTGTGTTTGTGTCATTGGCTGATCAATTAGGTCATTTTCGTCCTCCCTAGGCTTATTCTTGTCCAATTAGGGTTTTAACCAGTCTTGTGGATCCAATAGGTGTGTTTATGTCATTGGATGATCAATTAGGTCATTTTCTTCATCCCTAGGCTTATTCTTGTCCAATTAGGGTTTTTAACCAATCTTGTGCATCCAATAAGTTCATTTATGTCATTGAATTAACATTTAGGTCATTTTCGTCCTCCCTAGGCATATTCTTGTCCAATTAGGGTTTTTAACCAATCTTGTGCATCCAATAGGTATGTTTGTGTCATTGGATGATCAATTAGGTCATTATCGTCCTCCCTAGGCGTATTCTTGTCCAATTAGGGTTTTTAACCAATCTGGTGCATCCAATAGGTGTGTTTGTGTCATTGGATGATCAATTAGGTCATTTTCGTCCTCCCTAGGCTTATTCTTGTTCAATTAGGGTTTTTAACCAATCTCGTGCATCCAATAGGTTTGTTTGTGTCATTGGATGATAAATTAGGTCATTTTCGTCCTACCTAGGCTTATTCTTGTCCAATTAGGGTTTCTAACCAATCTTGTGCATCCAATAGGTGTGTTTGTGTCATTGGATGATCAATTAGATCATTTTGATCCACCCTTGGCATATTCTTGTCCAATTAGGGGTTTTAACCAATCTTGTGCATCCAATAAGTTCATTTGTGTCATTGAATTAACATTTAGGTCATTTTCGTCCTCCCTAGACATATTCTTGTCCAGTTAAGGTTTTTAACCAATCTTGTGCATCCAATAGGTGTGTTTGTGTCATTGGATGATCAATTAGGTCATTTTCGTCCTCCCTATGCATATTCTTTTCCAATTAGGGTTTTTAACCAATATTGTGCATCCAATAGGTGTGTTTGTGTCTTTGGCTGATCAATTAGGTCATTTTCGCCCTCCCGAGGCTTATTCTCGACCAGTTAAGGTTTTTAACCAATCTTGTGCATCCAATAGGTTCATTTGTGTCATTGGATTAACATTTAGGTCATTTTCGTCCTCCCTAGGCATATGCTTGTCCAATTAGGGTTTTTAACCAATCTTGTGCATCCAATAGGTGTGTTTGTGTCATTGGATGATAAATTAGGCCATTTTGATCCTCCCTATGCTTATTCTTGTCCAATTAGGGTTTTTAACCAATCTAGTGCATTCAATAAGTTCATTTGTGTCATTGGATTAACATTTAGGTCATTTTCGTCCTCCCTATTCATATTCTTATCCAATTAGGTTTTTAAACCAATCTTGTGCATCCAATAGGTGTGTTTGTGTCATTGGATGATAATTTAGGTCATTTTCTTCCTCCCTAGGCTTATTCTTGTCCAATTAGGGTTTTTAACCAATCTTGTGCATCCAATAGGTGTGTTTGTGTCATTGGCTGATCAATTAGGTCATTTTCGCCCTCCCGAGGGTTATTCTCGACCAATTAAGGTTTTTAACCAATCTTGTGCATCCAATAGGTTCATTTGTGTCATTGGATTAACATTTAAGTCATTTTCGTCCTCCCTAGTCATATTCTTGTCCAATTAGGGTTTTTAACCAATCTAGTGCATCCAATAAGTTCATTTGTGTCATTGGATGATCAATTAGGTCATTTTCGTCCTCCCTAGGCTTATTCTTGTTCAATTAGGGTTTTTAACCAATCTCGTGCATCCAATAGGTTTGTTTGTGTCATTGGATGATAAATTAGGTCATTTTCGTCCTACCTAGGCTTATTCTTGTCCAATTAGGGTTTCTAACCAATCTTGTGCATCCAATAGGTGTGTTTGTGTCATTGGATGATCAATTAGATCATTTTGGTCCACCCTTGGCATATTCTTGTCCAATTAGGGGTTTTAACCAATCTTGTGCATCCAATAAGTTCATTTGTGTCATTGAATTAACATTTAGGTCATTTTCGTCCTCCCTAGACATATTCTTGTCCAGTTAAGGTTTTTAACCAATCTTGTGCATCCAATAGGTGTGTTTGTGTCATTGGATGATCAATTAGGTCATTTTCGTCCTCCCTATGCATATTCTTTTCCAATTAGGGTTTTTAACCAATATTGTGCATCCAATAGGTGTGTTTGTGTCATTGGATGATCAATTAGGTCATTTTCGTCCTCCCTAGGCTTATTCTTGTCCAATTAGGGTTTTAACAAATTTTGTGCATCCAATAGGTGTGCTTGTGTCATTGGATGATCGATTAGGTCATTTTCTTCATCCCTAGGCTTATTCTAGTCCAATTAGGGTTTTTAACCGATCTTGTGCATCCAATAAGTTCATTTGTGTCATTGAATTAACATTTAGGTCATTTTCGTCCTCCCTAGGCATATTCTTGTCCAATTAGGGTTTTTAACCAATCTTGTGCATCCAATAGGTGTGTTTGTGTCATTGGATGATCAATTAGGTCATTTTCGTCCTCCCTATGCTTATTCTTGTCCAATTAGGGTTTTTAACCAATCTTGTGCATCCAATAGGTGTGTTTGTGTCATTGGATGATCAATTAGCTCATTTTCTTCCTCCCTAGGCTTATTCTTGTCCAATTAGGGTTTTCAACCAATCTTGTGCATCCAATAGGTGTGTTTCTGTCATTGGATGATCAATTATGTCATTTTGATCCTCCCTAGGCTTATTCTTGTCCAATTAGGGTTTTTAACCAAACTTGTGCATCCAATAAGTTCATTTGTGTCATTGGATTAACATTTAGATCATTTTCGTCCTCCCTAGGCATATTCTTGTCCAATTAGGGTTTTTAACCAATCATGTGCATCCAATAGGTGTGTTTGTGTCATTGGATGATCAATTAGGCCATTTTGATCCTCCCTATGCTTATTCTTGTCCAATTAGGGTTTTTAACCAATCTAGTGCATCCAATAAGTTCATTTGTGTCATTGGATTAACATTTAGGTCATTTTCGTCCTCCCTATTCATATTCTTATCCAATTAGGTTTTTAAACCAATCTTGTGCATCCAATAGGTGTGTTTGTGTCATTGGATGATAATTTAGGTCATTTTCTTCCTCCCTAGTCATATTCTTGTCCAATTAGGGTTTTTAACCCATCTTGTGCATCCAATAGGTGTGTTTGTGTCATTGGATGATCAATTAGGTCATTTTGATCCTCCCTAGGCTTATTCTTGTCCAATTAGGGTTTTTAATCAATCTTGTGCATCCTATAAGTTCATTTGTGTCATTAAATTAACATTTAGGTGATTTTCGTCCTCCCTAGTCATATTCTTGTCCAATTAGGGTTTTTAACAAATCTTGTGCATCCAATAGGTGTGTTTGTGTCATTGGATGATAATTTAGGTCATTTTCTTTCTCCCTAGGCTTATTCTTGTCCAATTAGGGTTTTTAACCAATCTTGTGCATCCAATAGGTGTGTTTGTGTCATTGGATGATCAATTAGGTCATTTTCGTCCTCCCTATGCTTATTCTTGTCCAATTAGGGTTTTTAACCAATCTTGTGCATCCAATAGGTGAGTTTGTGTCATTGGATTAACATTTAGGTCATTTTTGTCCTCCCTAGGCATATTCTTGCCCAATTAGGGTATTTAACCAATCTTGTGCATCCAATAAGTTGAGTTGTGTCATTGGATTAACATTTAGGTCATTTTCGTTCTCCTTAGGCTTATTCTAGTCCAATTAGGGTTTTTAACCAATCTTGTGCATCCAATAGGTGTGTTTGTGTCATTGGATGATCAATTAGGTCATTTTCGTCCTCCCTAGGCTTATTCTTGTCCAATTAGGGTTTTTAACCAATCTTGTGCATCCAATAGGTGTGTTTGTGTCATTGGATGATCAATTAGGTCATTTTCGTCCTCCCTAGGCTTATTCTTGTCCAATTAGGGTTTTTAACCAATCTTGTGCATCCAATAGGTGTGTTTGTGTCATTGGATGATCAATTTGCTCATTTTCGTCCTCCCTAGGCTTATTCTTGTCCAATTAGGGTTTTTAACCAATCTTGTGCATCCAATAAGTTTGTTTGTGTCATTGAATTAATATTTAGTTCATTTTCGTCCTCCCTAGGCATCATCTTGTCCAATTAGGGTTTTTAACCAATCTTGTGCATCCAATAGGTGTGTTTGTGTCATTGGATGATCAATTAGGTCATTTTCGTCCTCCCTAGGCTTATTCTTGTCCAATTAGGGTTTTTAACCAATCTTGTGCATCCAATAGGTGTGTTTGTGTCATTGGATGATCAATTAGGTAATTTTCGTCCTCCCTAGGCTTATTCTTGTCCAATTAGGGTTTTTAACCAATCTTGTGCATCAAATAGGTGTGTTTGTGTTATTGGATGATCAATTAGGTCATTTTCGTTCTCCCTAGGCTTATTCTTGTCCAATTAGGGTTATTAAACAATCTTGTGCACCCATTAAGTTCATTTGTGTCATTGGATTAACATTTAGGTCATTTTCGTCCTCCCTAGGCATATTCTTGTCCAATTAGGGTTTTTAACCAATCTTGTGCATCCAATAGGTGTGTTTGTGTCATTGGATGATCAATTAGGTCATTTTCGTCCTCCCTATGCTTATTCTTGTCCAATTAGGGTTTTTAACCAATCTTGTGCATCTAATAAGTTTGTTTGTTTCATTGAATTAATATTTAGGTCATTTTCGTCCTCCCTAGGCATATTCTTGCCCAATTAGGGTTTTTAACCAATCTTGTGCATCCAATAGGTGTGTTTGTGTCATTGGATGATCAATTAGGTCATTTTCGTCCTCCCTAGGCATATTCTTGTCCAATTAGGGTTTTTAACCAATCTTGTGCATCCAATAGGTGTGTTTATCTCATTAGATGATCAATTAGGTCACTTTGATCCTCCCTAGGCTTATTCTTGTCCAATTAGGGTTTTTAACCAATCTTGTGCATCCAATAAGTTCATTTGTGTCATTGGATTAACATTTAGGTCATTTTCGTCCTCCCTAGGCATATTCTTGTCCAATTAGGGTTTTTAACCAATCTTGTGCATCCAATAGGTGTGTTTGTGTCATTGGATGATCAATTAGGTCATTTTGATCCTCCCTATGCTTATTCTTGTCCAATTAGGGTTTTTAACCAATCTAGTGCATCCAATAAGTTCATTTGTGTCATTGGATTAACATTTAGGTCATTTTCGTCCTCCCTATTCATATTCTTATCCAATTAGGTTTTTAAACCAATCTTGTGCATCCAATAGGTGTGTTTGTGTCATTGGATGATAATTTAGGTCATTTTCTTCCTCCCTAGGCTTATTCTTGTCCAATTAGGGTTTTTAACCAATCTTGTGCATCCAATAGGTGTGTTTGTGTCATTGGCTGATCAATTAGGTCATTTTCGCCCTCCCGAGGCTTATTCTCGACCAATTAAGGTTTTTAACCAATCTTGTGCATCCAATAGGTTCATTCGTGTCATTGGATTAACATTTAAGTCATTTTCGTCCTCCCTAGTCATATTCTTGTCCAATTAGGGTTTTTAACCAATCTTGTGCATCCAATATGTGTGTTTGTGTCATCGGATGATCAATTATGTCATTTTCGTCCTCCTTAGGCTTATTCTTGTCCAATTAGGGTTTTTAACCCATCTTGTGCATCCAATAGGTGTGTTTGTGTCATTGGATGATCAATTAGGTCATTTTGATCCTCCCTAGGCTTATTCTTGTCCAATTAGGGTTTTTAATCAATCTTGTGCATCCTATAAGTTCATTTGTGTCATTAAATTAACATTTAGGTGATTTTCGTCCTCCGTAGTCATATTCTTGTCCAATTAGGGTTTTTAACCAATCTTGTGCATCCAATAGGTGTGTTTGTGTCATTGGATGATAATTTAGGTCATTTTCTTTCTCCCTAGGCTTATTCTTGTCCAATTAGGGTTTTTAACCAATCTTGTGCATCCAATAGGTGTGTTTGTGTCATTGGATGATCAATTAGGTCATTTTCGTCCTCCCTAGGCTTATTCTTGTCCAATTCGGATTTTTAACCAATGTTGTGCATCCAATAGGTGTGTTTGTGTCATTGGATGATCAATTAGGTCATTTTCGTCCTCCCTAGGCATATTCTTTTCCAATTAGGGTTTTTAACCAATATTGTGCATCCAATAGGTGTGTTTGTGTCATTGGATGATCAATTAGGTCATTTTCGTCCTCCCTAGGCTTATTCTTGTCCAATTAGGGTTTTAACCAGTCTTGTGGATCCAATAGGTGTGTTTATGTCATTGGATGATCAATTAGGTCATTTTCTTCATCCCTAGGCTTATTCTTGTCCAATTAGGGTTTTTAAGCAATCTTGTGCATCCAATAAGTTCGTTTGTGTCATTGAATTAACATTTAGGTCATTTTCGTCCTCCCTAGGCATATTCTTGTCCAAATAGGGTTTTTAACCAATCTTGTGCATCCAATAGGTGTGTTTGTGTCATTGGATGATCAATTAGGTCATTATCGTCCTCCATAGGCGTATTCTTGTCCAATTAGGGTTTTTAACCAATCTTGTGCATCCAATAGGTGTGTTTGTGTCATTGGATGATCAATTAGGTCATTTTGGTCCTCCCTATGCTTATTCTTGTCCAATTAGGGTTTTTAACCAATCTTGTGCATCCAATAGGTGTGTTCGTGTCATTGGATGATCAATTAGGTCATTTTCTTCCTCCCTAGGCTTATTCTTGTCCAATTAGGGTTTTTAACCGATCTTGTGCATCCAATAAGTTCATTTGTGTCATTGAATTAACATTTAGGTCATTTTCGTCCTCCCTAGGCATATTCTTGTCCAATTAGGGTTTTTAACCAATCTTGTGCATCCAATAGGTGTGTTTGTGTCATTGGATGATCAATTAGGCCATTTTGATCCTCCCTATGCTTATTCTTGTCCAATTAGGGTTTTTAACCAATCTAGTGCATCCAATAAGTTCATTTGTGTCATTGGATTAACATTTAGGTCATTTTCGTCCTCCCTATTCATATTCTTATCCAATTAGGTTTTTAAACCAATCTTGTGCATCCAATAGGTGTGTTTGTGTCATTGGATGATAATTTAGGTCATTTTCTTCCTCCCTAGGTTTATTCTTGTCCAATTAGGGTTTTTAACCAATCTTGTGCATCCAATAGGTGTGTTTGTGTCATTGGATGATCAATTAGGTCATTTTCTTCCTCCCTAGGCTTATTCTTGTCCAATTAGGGTTTTTAACCAATCTTGTGCATCCAATAGGTGTGTTTGTGTCATTGGATGATAAATTAGGTCATTTTCTTCCTCCCTAGGCTTATTCTTGTCCAATTAGGGTTTTTAACCAATCTTGTGCATCCAATAGGTGTGTTTGTGTCATTGGATGATCAATTATGTCATTTTGATCCTCCCTAGGCTTATTCTTGTCCAATTAGGGTTTTTAACCAAACTTGTGCATCCAATAAGTTCATTTGTGTCATTGGATTAACATTTAGGTCATTTTCGTCCTCCCTAGGCATATTCTTGTCGAATTAGGGTTTTTAACCAATCTTGTGCATCCAATAGGTGTGTTTGTGTCATTGGATGATCAATTAGGCCATTTTGGTCCTCCCTATGCTTATTATTGTCCAATTAGGGTTTTTAACCAATCTAGTGCATCCAATAAGTTCATTTGTGTCATTGGATTAACATTTAGGTCATTTTCGTCCTCCCTATTCATATTCTTATCCAATTAGGTTTTTAAACCAATCTTGTGCATCCAATAGGTGTGTTTGTGTCATTGGATGATAATTTAGGTCATTTTCTTCCTCCCTAGGCTTATTCTTGTCCAATTAGGGTTTTTAACCAATCTTGTGCATCCAATAGGTGTGTTTGTGTCATTGGTTGATCAATTAGGTCATTTTCGCCCTCCCGAGGCTTATTCTCGACCAATTAAGGTTTTTAACCAATCTTGTGCATCCAATAGGTTCATTTGTGTCATTGGATTAACATTTAAGTTATTTTCGTCCTCCCTAGTCATATTCTTGTCCAATTAGGGTTTTTAACCAATCTTGTGCATCCAATATGTGTGTTTGTGTCATTGGATGATCAATTAGGTCATTTTCGTCCTCCTTAGGCTTATTCTTGTCCAATTAGGGTTTTTAACCCATCTTGTGCATCCAATAGGTGTGTTTGTGTCATTGGATGATCAATTAGGTCATTTTGATCCTCCTTAGGCTTATTCTTGTCCAATTAGGGTTTTTAATCAATCTTGTGCATCCTATAAGTTCATTTGTGTCATTAAATTAACATTTAGGTGATTTTCGTCCTCCCTAGTCATATTCTTGTCCAATTAGGGTTTTTAACCAATCTTGTGCATCCAATAGGTGTGTTTGTGTCATTGGATGATAATTTAGGTCATTTTCTTTCTCCCTAGGCTTATTCTTGTCCAATTAGGGTTTTTAACCAATCTTGTGCATCCAATAGGTGTGTTTGTGTCATTGGATGATCAATTAGGTTATTTTCGTCCTCCCTAGGCTTATTCTTGTCCAATTAGGATTTTTAACCAATGTTGTGCATCCAATAGGTGTGTTTGTGTCATTGGATGATCAATTAGGTCATTTTCGTCCTCCCTAGGCATATTCTTTTCCAATTAGGGTTTTTAACCAATATTATGCATCCAATAGGTGTGTTTGTGTCATTGGATGATCAATTAGGTCATTTTCGTCCTCCCTAGGCTTATTCTTGTCCAATTAGGGTTTTAACCAGTCTTGTGGATCCAATAGGTGTGTTTATGTCATTGGATGATCAATTAGGTCATTTTCTTCATCCCTAGGCTTATTCTTGTCCAATTAGGGTTTTTAAGCAATCTTGTGCATCCAATAAGTTCATTTGTGTCATTGAATTAACATTTAGGTCATTTTCGTCCTCCCTAGGCATATTCTTGTCCAATTAGGGTTTTTAACCAATCTTGTGCATCCAATAGGTGTGTTTGTGTCATTGGATGATCAATTAGGTCATTATCGTCCTCCATAGGCGTATTCTTGTCCAATTAGGGTTTTTAACCAATCTTGTGCATCCAATAGGTGTGTTTGTGTCATTGGATGATCAATTAGGTCATTTTCGTCATCCCTATGCTTATTCTTGTCCAATTAGGGTTTTTAACCAATCTTGTGCATCCAATAGGTGTGTTTGTGTCATTGGATGATCAATTAGGTCATTTTCTTCCTCCCTAGGCGTATTCTTGTCCAATTAGGGTTTTTAACCAATCTTGTGCATCCAATAGGTGTGTTTGTGTCATTGGATGATCAATTATGTCATTTTGATCCTCCCTAGGCTTATTCTTGTCCAATTAGGGTTTTTAACCAAACTTGTGCATCCAATAAGTTCATTTGTGTCATTCGATTAACATTTAGGTCATTTTCGTCCTCCCTAGGCATATTCTTGTCCAATTAGGGTTTTTAACCAATCTTGTGCATCCAATAGGTGTGTTTGTGTCATTGGATGATCAATTAGGCCATTTTGATCCTCCCTATGCTTATTCTTGTCCAATTAGGGTTTTTAACCAATCTTGTGCATCCAATAAGTTCATTTGTGTCATTGGCTGATCAATTAGGTCATTTTCGCCCTCCCGAGGCTTATTCTTGACCAATTAAGGTTTTTAACCAATCTTGTGCATCCAATAGGTTCATTTATGTCATTGGATTAACATTTAAGTCATTTTCGTCCTCCCTAGTCATATTCTTGTCCAATTAGGGTTTTTAACCAATCTTGTGCATCCAATATGTGTGTTTGTGTCATTGGATGATCAATTAGGTCATTTTCGTCCTCCTTAGGCTTATTCTTGTCCAATTAGGGTTTTTAACCCATCTTGTGCATCCAATAGGTGTGTTTGTGTCATTGGATGATCAATTAGGTCATTTTGATCCTCCCTAGGCTTATTCTTGTCCAATTAGGGTTTTTAATCAATCTTGTGCATCCTATAAGTTCATTTGTGTCATTAAATTAACATTTAGGTGATTTTCGTCCTCCCTAGTCATATTCTTGTCCAATTAGGGTTTTTAACCAATCTTGTGCATCCAATAGGTGTGTTTGTGTCATTCGATGATAATTTAGGTCATTTTCTTTCTCCCTAGGCTTATTCTTGTCCAATTAGGGTTTTTAACCAAACTTGTGCATCCAATAAGTTCATTTGTGTCATTGGATTAACATTTAGGTCATTTTCGTCCTCCCTAGGCATATTGTTGTCCAATTAGGGTTTTTAACCAATCTTGTGCATCCAATAGGTGTGTTTGTGTCATTGGATGATCAATTAGGCCATTTTGATCCTCCCTATGCTTATTCTTGTCCAATTAGGGTTTTTAACCAATCTAGTGCATCCAATAAGTTCATTTGTGTCATTGGATTAACATTTAGGTCATTTTCGTCCTCCCTATTCATATTCTTATCCAATTAGGTTTTTAAACCAATCTTGTGCATCCAATAGGTGTGTTTGTGTCATTGGATGATAATTTAGGTCATTTTCTTCCTCCCTAGGCTTATTCTTGTCAATTAGGGTTTTTAACCAATCTTGTGCATCCAATAGGTGTGTTTGTGTCATTGGCTGATCAATTAGGTCATTTTCGCCCTCGCGAGGCTTATTCTCGACCAATTAAGGTTTTTAACCAATCTTGTGCATCCAATAGGTTCATTTGTGTCATTGGATTAACATTTAAGTCATTTTCGTCCTCCCTAGTCATATTCTTGTTCAATTAGGGTTTTTAACCAATCTTGTGCATCCAATAGGTGTGTTTGTGTCATTGGATGATCAATTAGGTCATTTTCGTCCTCCCTAGGCTTATTCTTGTCCAATTAGGGTTTTTAACCAATCTTGTGCATCCAATAGGTGTGTTTGTGTCATTGGATGATCAATTAGGTCATTTTCGTCCTCACTAGGCTTATTCTTGTCCAATTAGGGTTTTTAACCAATCTTGTGCATCCAATAGGTGTGTTTCTGTCATTGGATGATCAATTAGGTCATTTTCGTCCTTCCTAGGCTTATTCTTGTCCAATTAGGGTTTTTAACCAATCTTGTGCATCCAATAAGTTCATTTGTGTCATTGGATTAACATTTAGGTCATTTTCGTTCTCCCTAGGCATATTCTTGTCCAATTAGGGTTTTTAACCAATCTTGTGCATCCAATAGGTGTGTTTGTGTCATTGGATGATCAATTTTGGTCATTTTCGATCTCCCTAGGCATATTCTTGTCCAATTAGGGTTTTTAATCAATCTTGTGCATCCAATAGGTGTGTTTGTGTCAATGGATGATCAATTAGGTCATTTTCGTCCTCCCTAGGCATATTCTTGTCCAATTAGGGTTTTTAACCAATCTTGTGCATCCAATAGGTGTGTTTGTGTCATTGGATGATCAATTAGGTCATTTTCGTCCTCCCTATGCTTATTCTTGTCCAATTAGGGTTTTTAACCAATCTTGTGCATCCAATAAGTTCATTTGTGTCATTGAATTAACATTTAGGTCATTTTCGTCCTCCCTAGGCATATTCTTGTCCAATTAGGGTTTTTAACCAATCTTGTGCATCCAATAGGTGTGTTTGTGTGATTCGATGATCAATTAGGTCATTTTCATCCTCCCTAGGCTTATTCTTGTCCAATTAGGGTTTTTAACCAATCTTGTGCATCCAATAAGTTCATTTGTGTCATTGGATTAACATTTAGGTCATTTTTGTCATCCCGAGGCCTATTCTCGACCAATTAGGGTTTTTAACCAATCTTGTGCATCCAATAAGTTCATTTGTGTCATTGGATTAACATTTAGGTCATTTTCGTCCTCCCTAGGCATATTCTTGTCCAATTAGGGTTTTTAATCAATCTTGTGCATCCAATAGGTGTGTTTGTGTCATTGGAAGATCAATTAGGTCATTTTCGTCATCCCTAGGCTTATTCTTGTCCAATTAGGGTTTTTAACCAATCTTGTGCATCCAATAGGTGTGTTTGTGTCATTGGATGATCAATTAGGTCATTTTCGTCCTCCCTAGGCTTATTCTTGTTCAATTAGGGTTTTTAACCAATCTCGTGCATCCAATAGGTTTGTTTGTGTCATTGGATGATAAATTAGGTCATTTTCGTCCTACCTAGGCTTATTCTTGTCCAATTAGGGTTTCTAACCAATCTTGTGCATCCAATAGGTGTGTTTGTGTCATTGGATGATCAATTAGATCATTTTGATCCACCCTTGGCATATTCTTGTCCAATTAGGGGTTTTAACCAATCTTGTGCATCCAATAAGTTCATTTGTGTCATTGAATTAACATTTAGGTCATTTTCGTCCTCCCTAGACATATTCTTGTCCAGTTAAGGTTTTTAACCAATCTTGTGCATCCAATAGGTGTGTTTGTGTCATTGGATGATCAATTAGGTCATTTTCGTCCTCCCTATGCATATTCTTTTCCAATTAGGGTTTTTAACCAATATTGTGCATCCAATAGGTGTGTTTGTGTCATTGGATGATCAATTAGGTCATTTTCGTCCTCCCTAGGCTTATTCTTGTCCTATTAGGGTTTTAACCAATTTTGTGCATCCAATAGGTGTGCTTGTGTCATTGGATGATCGATTAGGTCATTTTCTTCATCCCTAGGCTTATTCTAGTCCAATTAGGGTTTTTAACCGATCTTGTGCATCCAATAAGTTCATTTGTGTCATTGAATTAACATTTAGGTCATTTTCGTCCTCCCTAGGCATATTCTTGTCCAATTAGGGTTTTTAACCAATCTTGTGCATCCAATAGGTGTGTTTGTGTCATTGGATGATCAATTAGGTCATTTTCGTCCTCCCTATGCTTATTCTTGTCCAATTAGGGTTTTTAACCAATCTTGTGCATCCAATAGGTGTGTTTGTGTCATTGGATGATCAATTAGGTCATTTTCTTCCTCCCTAGGCTTATTCTTGTCCAATTAGGGTTTTAACCAGTCTTGTGGATCCAATAGGTGTGTTTATGTCATTGGATGATCAATTAGGTCATTTTCTTCATCCCTAGGCTTATTCTTGTCCAATTAGGGTTTTTAAGCAATCTTGTGCATCCAATAAGTTCATTTGTGTCATTGAATTAACATTTAGGTCATTTTCGTCCTCCCTAGGCATATTCTTGTCCAATTAGGGTTTTTAACCAATCTTGTGCATCCAATAGGTGTGTTTGTGTCATTGGATGATCAATTAGGTCATTATCGTCCTCCATACGCGTATTCTTGTCCAATTAGGGTTTTTAACCAATCTTGTGCATCCAATAGGTGTGTTTGTGTCATTGGATGATCAATTAGGTCATTTTCGTCCTCCCTATGCTTATTCTTGTCCAATTAGGGTTTTTAACCAATCTTGTGCATACAATAGGTGTGTTTGTGTCATTGGATGATCAATTAGGTCATTTTCTTCCTCCCTAGGCTTATTCTTGTCCAATTAGGGTTTTTAACCAATCGTGTGCATCCAATAGGTGTGTTTGTGTCATTGGATGATCAATTTTGTCATTTTGATCCTCCCTAGGCTTATTCTTGTCCAATTAGGGTTTTTAACCAAACTTGTGCATCCAATAAGTTCATTTGTGTCATTGGATTAACATTTAGGTCATTTTCGTCCTCCCTAGGCATATTCTTGTCCAATTAGGGTTTTTAACCAATCTTGTGCATCCAATAGGTGTGTTTGTGTCATTGGATGATCAATTAGGCCATTTTGATCCTCCCTATGCTTATTCTGGTCCAATTAGGGTTTTTAACCAATCTAGTGCATCCAATAAGTTCATTTGTGTCATTGGATTAACATTTAGGTCATTTTCGTCCTCCCTATTCATATTCTTATCCAATTAGGTTTTTAAACCAATCTTGTGCATCCAATAGGTGTGTTTGTGTCATTGGATGATAATTTAGGTTATTTTCTTCCTCCCTAGGCTTATTCTTGTCCAATTAGGGTTTTTAACCAATCTTGTGCATCCAATAGGTGTGTTTGTGTCATTGGCTGATCAATTAGGTCATTTTCGCCCTCCCGAGGCTTATTCTCGACCAATTAAGGTTTTTAACCAATCTTGTGCATCCAATAGGTTCATTTGTGTCATTGGATTAACATTTAAGTCATGTTCGTCCTCCCTAGTCATATTCTTGTCCAATTAGGGTTTTTAACCAATCTTGTGCATCCAATATGTGTGTTTGTGTCATCGGATGATCAATTAGGTTATTTTCGTCCTCCTTAGGCTTATTCTTGTCCAATTAGGGTTTTTAACCCATCTTGTGCATCCAATAGGTGTGTTTGTGTCTTTGGATGATCAATTAGGTCATTTTGATCCTCCCTAGGCTTATTCTTGTCCAATTAGGGTTTTTAATCAATCTTGTGCATCCTATAAGTTCATTTGTGTCATTAAATTAACATTTAGGTGATTTTCGTCCTCCCTAGTCATATTCTTGTCCAATTAGGGTTTTTAACCAATCTTGTGCATCCAATAGGTGTGTTTGTGTCATTGGATGATCAATTAGGTCATTTTCGTCCTCCCTAGGCTTAATCTTGTCCAATTAGGATTTTTAACCAATGTTGTGCATCCAATAGGTGTGTTTGTGTCATTGGATGATCAATTAGGTCATTTTCGTCCTCCCTAGGCATATTCTTTTCCAATTATGGTTTTTAACCAATATTGTGCATCCAATAAGTTCATTTGTGTCATTGGATTAACATTTAGGTCATTTTCGTCCTCCCTATTCATATTCTTATCCAATTAGGTTTTTAAACCAATCTTGTGCATCCAATAGGTGTGTTTGTGTCATTGGATGATAATTTAGGTCATTTTCTTCCTCCCTAGGCTTATTCTTGTCCAATTAGGGTTTTTAACCAATCTTGTGCATCCAATAGGTGTGTTTGTGTCATTGGCTGATCAATTAGGTCATTTTCGACCTCCCGAGGCTTATTCTCGACCAATTAAGGTTTTTAACCAATCTTGTGCATCCAATAGGTTCATTTGTGTCATTGGATTAACATTTAAGTTATTTTCGTCCTCCCTAGTCATATTCTTGTCCAATTTGGGTTTTTAACCAATCTTGTGCATCCAATATGTGTGTTTGTGTCATTGGATGATCAATTAGGTCATTTTCGTCCTCCTTAGGCTTATTCTTGTCCAATTAGGGTTTTTAACCCATCTTGTGCATCCAATAGGTGTGTTTGTGTCATTGGATGATCAATTAGGTCATTTTGATCCTCCCTAGGCTTATTCTTGTCCAATTAGGGTTTTTAATCAATCTTGTGCATCCTATAAATTCATTTGTGTCATTAAATTAACATTTAGGTGATTTTCGTCCTCCCTAGTCATATTCTTGTCCAATTAGGGTTTTTAACCAATCTTGTGCATCCAATAGGTGTGTTTGTGTCATTGGATGACAATTTAGGTCATTTTCTTTCTCCCTAGGCTTATTCTTGTCCAATTAGGGTTTTTAACCAATCTTGTGCATCCAATAGGTGTGTTTGTGTCATTGGATGATCAATTAGGTCATTTTTGTCCTCCCTAGACTTATTCTTGTCCAATTAGGATTTTTAACCAATGTTGTGCATCCAATAGGTGTGTTTGTGTCATTGGATGATCAATTAGGTAATTTTCGTCCTCCCTAGGCATATTCTTTACCAATTAGGGTTTTTAACCAATATTGTGCATCCAATAGGTGTGTTTGTGTCATTGGATGATCAATTAGGTCATTTTCGTCCTCCCTAGGCTTATTCTTGTCCAATTAGGGTTTTAACCAGTCTTGTGGATCCAATAGGTGTGTTTATGTCATTGGATGATCAATTAGGTCATTTTCTTCATCCCTAGGCTTATTCTTGTCCAATTAGGGTTTTTAAGCAATCTTGTGCATCCAATAAGTTCATTTGTGTCATTGAATTAACATTTAGGTCATTTTCGTCCTCCCTAGGCATATTCTTGTCCAATTAGGGTTTTTAACCAATCTTGTGCATCCAATAGGTGTGTTTGTGTCATTGGATGATCAATTAGGTCATTATCGTCCTCCATAGGCGTATTCTTGTACAATTAGGGTTTTTAACCAATCTTGTGCATCCAATAGGTGTGTTTGTGTCATTGGATGATCAATTAGGTCATTTTCGTCCTCCCTATGCTTATTCTTGTCCAATTAGGGTTTTTAACCAATCTTGTGCATCAAATAGGTGTGTTTGTGTCATTGGATGATCAATTAGGTCATTTTCTTCCTTCCTAGGCTTATTCTTGTCCAATTAGGGTTTTTAACCAATCTTGTGCATCCAATAGGTGTGTTTGTGTCATTGGATGATCAATTATGTCATTTTGATCCTCCCTAGGCTTATTCTTGTCCAATTAGGGTTTTTAACCAAACTTGTGCATCCAATAAGTTCATTTGTGTCATTGAATTAACATTTAGGTCATTTTCGTCCTCCCTAGGCATATTCTTGTCCAATTAGGGTTTTTAACCAATCTTGTGCATCCAATAGGTGTGTTTGTGTCATTGGATGATCAATTAGGTCATTTTCGTCCTCCCTATGCTTATTCTTGTCCAATTAGGGTTTTTAACCAATCTTGTGCATCCAATAGGTGTGTTTGTGTCATTGGATGATCAATTAGCTCATTTTCTTCCTCCCTAGGCTTATTCTTGTCCAATTAGGGTTTTCAACCAATCTTGTGCATCCAATAGGTGTGTTTCTGTCATTGGATGATCAATTATGTCATTTTGATCCTCCCTAGGCTTATTCTTGTCCAATTAGGGTTTTTAACCAAACTTGTGCATCCAATAAGTTCATTTGTGTCATTGGATTAACATTTAGATCATTTTCGTCCTCCCTAGGCATATTCTTGTCCAATTAGGGTTTTTAACCAATCATGTGCATCCAATAGGTGTGTTTGTGTCATTGGATGATCAATTAGGCCATTTTGATCCTCCCTATGCTTATTCTTGTCCAATTAGGGTTTTTAACCAATCTAGTGCATCCAATAAGTTCATTTGTGTCATTGGATTAACATTTAGGTCATTTTCGTCCTCCCTATTCATATTCTTATCCAATTAGGTTTTTAAACCAATCTTGTGCATCCAATAGGTGTGTTTGTGTCATTGGATGATAATTTAGGTCATTTTCTTCCTCCCTAGTCATATTCTTGTCCAATTAGGGTTTTTAACCCATCTTGTGCATCCAATAGGTGTGTTTGTGTCATTGGATGATCAATTAGGTCATTTTGATCCTCCCTAGGCTTATTCTTGTCCAATTAGGGTTTTTAATCAATCTTGTGCATCCTATAAGTTCATTTGTGTCATTAAATTAACATTTAGGTGATTTTCGTCCTCCCTAGTCATATTCTTGTCCAATTAGGGTTTTTAACAAATCTTGTGCATCCAATAGGTGTGTTTGTGTCATTGGATGATAATTTAGGTCATTTTCTTTCTCCCTAGGCTTATTCTTGTCCAATTAGGGTTTTTAACCAATCTTGTGCATCCAATAGGTGTGTTTGTGTCATTGGATGATCAATTAGGTCATTTTCGTCCTCCCTATGCTTATTCTTGTCCAATTAGGGTTTTTAACCAATCTTGTGCATCCAATAGGTGAGTTTGTGTCATTGGATTAACATTTAGGTCATTTTTGTCCTCCCTAGGCATATTCTTGCCCAATTAGGGTATTTAACCAATCTTGTGCATCCAATAAGTTGAGTTGTGTCATTGGATTAACATTTAGGTCATTTTCGTTCTCCTTAGGCTTATTCTAGTCCAATTAGGGTTTTTAACCAATCTTGTGCATCCAATAGGTGTGTTTGTGTCATTGGATGATCAATTAGGTCATATTCGTCATCCCTAGGCTTATTCTTGTCCAATTAGGGTTTTTAACCAATCTTGTGCATCCAATAGGTGTGTTTGTGTCATTGGATGATCAATTAGGTCATTTTCGTCCTCCCTAGGCTTATTCTTGTCCAATTAGGGTTTTTAACCAATCTTGTGCATCAAGTAGGTGTGTTTGTGTCATTGGATGATAAATTAGGTCATTTTCGTCTTCACTAGGCTTATTGTTGTCCAATTAGGGTTTTTAACCAATCTTGTGCATCCAATAGGTGTGTTTGTGTCATTGGATGATCAATTAGGTCATTTTCGTCCTCCCTATGCTTATTCTTGTCCAATTAGGGTTTTTAACCAATCTTGTGCATTCAATAGGTGTGTTTGTGTCATTGGATGATCAATTTAGGTCATTTTCGTCCTCCCAAGGCATATTCTTGTCCAATTAGGGTTTTTAACCAATCTTGTGCATCCAATAGGTGTGTTTGTGTCATTGGATGATCAATTAGGTCATTTTCGTCCTCCCTAGGCATATTCTTTTCCAATTAGGGTTTTTAACCAATCTTTTGCATCCAATAGGTGTGTTTTTGTCATTGGATGATCAATTAGGTCATTTTCGTCCTCCATAGGCTTATTCTTGTCCAATTAAGGTTTTTAACCAATCTTGTGCATCCAATAAGTTCATTTGTGTCATTGGATTAACATTTAGGTCATTTTCGTCCTCCCTAGGCATATTCTTGTCCAATTAGGGTTTTTAACCAATCTTGTGCATCCAATAAGTTCATTTGTGTCATTGGATTAACATTTAGGTCATTTTCGTCCTCCCTAGGCATATTCTTGTCCAATTAGGGTTTTTAACCAATCTTGTGCATCCAATAGGTGTGTTTGTGTCATTGGAAGATCAATTAGGTCATTTTCGTCCTCCCTAGGCTTATTCTTGTCCAATTAGGGTTTTTAACCAATCTTGTGTATCCAATATGTTCATTTGTGTCATTGGATGATCAATTAGGTCATTTTTCGTCCTCCCTAGGCTTATTCTTGTCCAATTAGGGTTTTTAACCAATCTTGTGCATCCAATAAGTTCATTTGTGTCATTGGATTAACATTTAGGTCATTTTCGTCCTCCCTAGGCATATTCTTGTCCAATTAGGGTTTTTAACCAATCTTGTGCATCCAATAGGTGTGTTTGTGTCATTGGATGATCAATTAGGTCATTTTGATCCTCCCTAGGCTTATTCTTGTCCAATTAGGGTTTTTAACTAATCTTGTGCATCCAATAAGTTCATTTGTGTCATTGGATTAACATTTAGGTCATTTTCGTCCTCCCTAGTCATATTCTTGTCCAATTAAGGTTTTTAACCAATCTTGTGCATCCAATAGGTGTGTTTGTGTCATTGGATGATCAATTAGGTCATTATCGTCCTCCCTAGGCGTATTCTTGTCCAATTAGGGTTTTTAACCAATCTTGTGCATCCAATAGGTGTGTTTGTGTCATTGGATGATCAATTAGGTCATTTTCGTCCTCCCTAGGCTTATTCTTGTCCAATTAGGGTTTTTAACCAATCTTGTGCATCCAATAGGTGTGTTTGTGTCATTGGATGATCAATTAGATCATTTTGATCCACCCTAGGCATATTCTTGTCCAATTAGGGTTTTTAACCAATCTTGTGCATCCAATAAGTTCATTTGTGTCATTGAATTAACATTTAGGTCATTTTCGTCCTCCCTAGACAGATTCTTGTCCAATTAGGGTTTTTAACCAATCTTGTGCATCCAATAGGTGTGTTTGTGTCATTGGATTATCAATTAGGTCATTTTCGTCCTCCCTAGGCATATTCTTTTCCAATTTGGGTTTTTAACCAATATTGTGCATCCAATAGGTGTGTTGGTGTCGTTGGATGATCAATTAGGTCATTTTCGTCCTCCCTAGGCTTATTCTTGTCCAATTAGGGTTTTAACCAGTCTTGTGGATCCAATAGGTGTGCTTGTGTCATTGGATGATCAATTAGGTCATTTTCTTCCTCCCTAGGCTTATTCTTGTCCAATTAGGGTTTTAACCAGTCTTGTGGATCCAGTAGGTGTATTTATGTCATTGGATGATCAATTAGGTCATTTTCATCATCCCTAGGCTTATTATTGTCCAATTAGGGTTTTTAAGCAATCTTGTGCATCCAATAAGTTCATTTGTGTCATTGAATTAACATTTAGGTCATTTTCGTCCTCCCTAGGCATATTCTTGTCCAATTAGGGTTTTTAACCAATCTTGTGCATCCAATAGGTGTGTTTGTGTCATTGGATGATCAATTAGGTCATTATCGTCCTCCATAGGCGTATTCTTGTCCAATTAGGGTTTTTAACCAATCTTGTGCATCCAATAGGTGTGTTTGTGTCATTGGATGATCAATTAGGTCATTTTCGTCCTCCCTATGCTTATTCTTGTCCAATTAGGGTTTTTAACTAATCTTGTGCATACAATAGGTGTGTTTGTGTCATTGGATGATCAATTAGGTCATTTTCTTCCTCCCTAGGCTTATTCTTGTCCAATTAGGGTTTTTAACCAATCGTGTGCATCCAATAGGTGTGTTTGTGTCATTGGATGATCAATTATGTCATTTTGATCCTCCCTAGGCTTATTCTTGTCCAATTAGGGTTTTTAACCAAACTTGTGCATCCAATAAGTTCATTTGTGTCATTGGATTAACATTTAAGTCATTTTCGTCCTCCCTAGTCATATTCTTGTCCAATTTGGGTTTTTAACCAATCTTGTGCATCCAATATGTGTGTTTGTGTCATCGGATGATCAATTAGGTCATTTTCGTCCTCCTTAGGCTTATTCTTGTCCAATTAGGGTTTTTAACCCATCTTGTGCATCCAATAGGTGTGTTTGTGTCATTGGATGATCAATTAGGTCATTTTGATCCTCCCTAGGCTTATTCTTGTCCAATTAGGGTTTTTAATCAATCTTGTGCATCCTATAAGTTCATTTGTGTCATTAAATTAACATTTAGGTGATTTTCGTCCTCCCTAGTCATATTCTTGTCCAATTAGGGTTTGTAACCAATCTTGTGCATCCAATAGGTGTGTTTGTGTCATTGGATGATCAATTAGGTCATTTTCGTCCTCCCTAGGCTTATTCTTGTCCAATTAGGATTTTTAACCAATGTTGTGCATCCAATAGGTGTGTTTGTGTCATTGGATGATCAATTAGGTCATTTTCGTCCTCCTTAGGCATATTCTTTTCCAATTAGGGTTTTTAACCAATATTGTGCATCCAATAGGTGTGTTTGTGTCATTGGATGATCAATTAGGTCATTTTCGTCCTCCCTAGGCTTATTCTTGTCCAATTAGGGTTTTAACCAGTCTTGTGGATCCAATAGGTGTGTTTATGTCATTGGATGATCAATTAGGTCATTTTCTTCATCCCTAGGCATATTCTTGTCCAATTAGGGTTTTTAAGCAATCTTGTGCATCCAATAAGTTCATTTGTGTCATTAAATTAACATTTAGGTGATTTTCGTCCTCCCTAGTCATATTCTTGTCCAATTAGGGTTTGTAACCAATCTAGTGCATCCAATACGTGTGTTTGTGTCATTGGATGATCAATTAGATCATTTTGATCCACCCTAGGCTTATTCTTCTCCAATTAGGGTTTTTAACCTATCTTGTGCATCCAATAAGTTCATTTGTGTCATTGAATTAACATTTAGGTCAATTTCGTCCTCCCTAGACATATTCTTGTCCAATTAGGGTTTTTAACCAATCTTGTGCATCCAATAGGTGTGTTTGTGTCATTGGATGATCAATTAGGTCATTTTCGTCCTCCATAGGCTTATTCTTGTCCAATTAGGGTTTTTAACCAATCTTGTGCATCCAATAAGTTCATTTGTGTCATTGGATTAACATTTAGGTCATTTTCGTCCTCCCTAGGCATATTCTTGTCCAATTAGGGTTTTTAATCAATCTTGTGCATCCAATAGGTGTGTTTGTGTCATTGGATAATCAATTAGGTCATTTTCACCCTCCCGAGGCTTATTCTCGACCAATTAGGGTTTTTAACCAATCTTGTGCGTCCAATAGGTTCATTTGTGTCATTGGATTAACATTTAGGTCATTTTTGTCCTCCCTAGTCATATTCTTGTCCAATTAGGGTTTTTAACCAATCTTGTGCATCCAATAGGTGTGTTTGTGTCATTGGATGATCAATTAGGTCATTATCGTCCTCCCTAGGCGTATTATTGTCCAATTAGGGTTTTTAACCAATCTTGTGCATCCAATAGGTGTGTTTGTGTCATTGGATGATCAATTAGGTCATTTTCGTCCTCCCTAGGCTTATTTTTGTTCAATTAGGGTTTTTAACCAATCTTGTGCATCCAATAGGTTTGTTTGTGTCATTGGATGATCAATTAGGTCATTTTC